>JBAMJV010012273.1:0-18027 GCA_037951105.1 Echinarachnius parma | reverse complement strand
AAATCAAAAGCTGAAGGTAATAAATTATTATCATATTTATACATAAATTGACCTAATTGGTATAAGTACAAGTCATTAATTTTTAATAATTTATTTAAAAAAAATAAAGGGTCTGTGTGGGAGCGTGCAGTGGAATCACAAATAATACGAATAATCCTTTTTTGTAACAATAATAGCCTATCTAAAAACGATTGATGCGTGTTCCCCAAGCAAGAAGGCCATAGTTTAAGTACGGCAATATTAAAGATGAATATAACATAACAAAGAATACATTGGAGACAAGTTTTTAACCGTTTTATAACTCCAATATTACGCGAAATAGTTTTACAAATGCTATCAATGTGACATTTCCATGAAAGTTTATTATCAACAATTACTCCCAAAAATTTAATAGAAGGCACATATTCCAATATATTATTGTCAAAAACAATATTTGAGGGCAAAGAATGTATTGATTTACTAAAAAGCATAAATTTAGTTTTCTGAAAATGTAAAGATAATTTATTAGCTCTTATACACTGGGAAATCTTAAATAACTCAGTACTAATCGTTTCTACTAGAATATGTGGATTTCTGTGAGAAAAAATAAATTAGTGTCATCAGCAAATAGTATGAATGACAATATATCGGATGATTTACAAAAATCATTTATATAAATAATAAATAAAAGTGGACCCAATGACAGCAAGACAAATGTATATGTCATAATTTGTTTGATGTTTGATGTTTTATTATCCAAACAAAAAGTACATCAATATAACAATCAAAAGTGAATGTTTAACATGGATATTGAAAGGATAAATGGGACCAGAAAAAAGCCTTAAATGCTAATCGTGTCTGGTACCACTAACACACAAAAGTATCTCAACAATGAGAATGTAATGAATAATTATGATTAAATGTTGAATACATACTTAAGCTACAAGCTATTCTACATCTAGGCTAAAATATGTTTTGTGATTAAATACAAACTTTGGTATGTTACACTACATAAAAGATAAAGAATTATATAACATAATATTTACAAAAATGCAAGAACCTCGGTTCAAAGTTCAAAACAATTATTCTATTAACATTTGTTATATTAGAGTTCTACGACAGCAAGACACTGATGCTTTCTCCCGTACAGATATAGGGGTAGATCATTCCAAAAGCATGTGCCTCTGAATGACACTGAAAAGTTACCCTGCGTTGTCCTTACTTTAGGCACACTCAACTTATTACTTTCTCTTTGTATAGTCTCATATTTGTGCTCTATGAAACAGCAATACTGAATTAGGGACTGCATGCGGCAATTTATCATTCAATAATTTATACATAAAAACACAAATATATAGTTTATGGAGTTGATACACATTCAATAAATCTAGCTCCTGAAATATCGGTTTTGAATGAGTCCTAATTGGTCTAAATGTTATAATACTTAGTGCCATC
The DNA here is from genome assembly GCA_037951105.1 of Echinarachnius parma. Taxonomy (NCBI): domain Eukaryota; kingdom Metazoa; phylum Echinodermata; class Echinoidea; order Clypeasteroida; family Echinarachniidae; genus Echinarachnius; species Echinarachnius parma. The sequence continues at coordinate 16,593 of JBAMJV010012273.1, read as the reverse complement.
TTTTGGCTTAATAATAAACACTTCATGTTTATTTCATAGTTACTTCCCCAAACCTCAATTCCATATGTCATATGCGGTTGAATTAATGTTTTATACAATAACAATAAAACACGCCTTGGCACAAACTAATCTCTATAAATTCCTACAAATTGAGCATTTCTTGAACGAAACCTTAAATATACAACAACAAAAATATAATAATTGGGGGGGGGGGGGGGAGGGCACAATGTTCGAAACCGTACAAATTTGCATGCTGACTTTAAGGTACACTCTTAAAACTTTTACCCAATATTGCTGTCATAACTGGGTAGTTTTTCTGAAAAGTATGAATTCAATTTTGGCCAACCCCTAATTACTGCCCTCTAAGGGAGGGAAATGAAATACACAAATATATATTTCGACCAATTTCGTTTTTGGCACATTAAGACCACGGGAGGGAAATGTAATGCACAAAAGACTCCTGCATAGTCAATTTGATTTCTGGAAGACATTGCGAATGACCTGAAATTAAACAGAGAGTACCATCATTTGCAAAAGTTTAAGACCACCTGGGAATTTGTGGGTATTTCAATAATTTGGACTGCATTTTTTTGTCTTATTAAATGGTTACATAACATGTTTACTACAGTGGTCAGTAGCACAAGAGTAATGGTCAGCGAAAAAATTAATATTTTTATTTTGGGGGCTCCATTTTCGGGGGCTCCATTTTCGGGGGCTACTTTTCCAACTTTCGGGGGCTACAAATTTCAGGGCTCTTTTTCGAATTTCAGGGGCGATTAATAAGCTATAATGCTGTAAGTGATCATTTTATAAGCATTTGATCACAATCCAAACAGAAAAATCCCACAAAAAATCCAGAAAATCCCCCCCCCCCCCCCAAAAAAAAAAATCCAAAAACAAGTTTCGGGGGCGAATTTTTTTTTTCGGGGGCGAATTTGGGCATTTTGGGGGCGAATTCGCCCTCCGCCCCCGTGTATTTTTTCGCTGGTAATGGTATAAGCCCAGCAGTTCAAGTGATACAAAGGTTATGCGTTGAAAATAAAAGTATGTCTGAAAAATAAATGTTTAACTTTGTTGTGTTTTTTTATTTTGGAAGGGTGGTCTTAAACTTTTGCAAATGATGGTAAATAAAGTGTCAGGGTGCCCATCCTACCCAACCCCTACGTCATGCCTCTGGCATCGGAAGACCAGGAAGTGAAGAATGTATATACTAAAAGGCCATATCTGGTGGACACATAACTGTGTCTTGATACATGTTTTACGATTCGACTAATTTCCACATGGATAACGAGTATCGCATACACGAGGTGTGATCATCAGTATTTGGTCTTTTCACGACGAAAATACTCGAAAAGGATGTGCATCGAGAAGATCAGAAAGGCTGTTCCCTTGAGCGCGCCAACAATCATGAAGATGAGGCGAAACGATCCCAGCATGTCGTACAAACCACCTGTTAACAAAAAACCAATGAAAAGAAAAACACTTACTCAAAGAATTCGCAAACTGAAAAACACGAAGCACACTTACATCGTAAAAAACGTCGTGACTATTATTTTCATAACAGTAATAGACAAGAAAATACTATCTCAAACGATTCGCAACCCAAGTAAAAGGGGATGCGACCAAAGCCGTGTGAAGGGTCAACCCAAAACAGGTGCGAAGTATGAAGGGGCAATAGTTGCTCATTAATTAGGCAAAATTTGTATCAAAATAACAATTATTATGTAATTATTACTGGTAGCCCACATGATGACAATTTTCTGCATCCTCGATACGAATAAATATACAAAGCAATTGACAAAATAATCGTCCATGTATGATATCACAATCACATGACTGGGATAGTTACAACGTTCCTTTTATCCAACACATTGCAGAAGTGTTCCCGCGACTTAGTATTGTCATTGTTTTCTTTATTATGGTCTAAAAACTATCATTGAAATACGAACCTGCCAACGCTCCAACGCATATCCTGATTATTCCCCTAATACAGAAAGAGTAGGATAATGCACCTCCGAAATTATCTTTGTTCACAGTCGCCGCCAAGGCAGCCAGGTAGCTCGAGTTCACTCCGTATATACCGATCTCGACAACGAACGATGCGATCAGGAGTTGGGTGAGCGTCCTGCTTGTAGAAAATGCGAACAGGCCTGCCGAACAGATACCGAGGTTGGCGGCGTGCACGTGGGGCGCACGCTTTGGCCACTTATACAGAATGCCAATGACTATGAGTCGACTGAGGAGTCCACCGACGGCTCCCGAAGTCGTAAGGTACACGGCAGAACTCTCGTCTATTCCCAATGACACGGCAAAAGATATCGCGTACAGCATCCAAACAGCGACAGCACATTCCGATAGAGCCTTGCAAGGGAGGTAAACGAAGGTAAAAATGGGCTCGCTCTTGAGTGAGCTGAAATCGGTCACAGTGGAAATAACGTCAAGAACCCTTTTCAACGTTGTTCTTTCTTCTGGTAATTTTGTCGAGCATTGATGCTCTTCCTTGTGGAGGAGGCTTTCCCTTTCTGTCTCGGCGCAATCTGCTTCAGTGCTTTGTTCATCATCATTAATAATGTTATCGTTTTCTTCATGCGCCGAAATTAAATTGGGCATTGATTGCAATAGTTCATTTCCCTCCTCGTGACAAGTATGTACCTCACCCGAGCAGCTCCTTGTTGGGCCTTCTATCGTAGCATGCGTTACATTTTGTAGCTCAACGTCAATAGTGGTCTGGTCTTCCTGCAGGACAGAGCCATCAGTGTCCCTGTCTGCTACTATTTTGTCCTCTGCGTTACCTAAGGTGGATGTCATGGGATCTTCCGGATCTTGACTTGTCTCCTGCAGCGCAATGTCATCCGTACCCCTGTCTGCCACTCTGTTGTACCTGACCGTGTCTGGGGATCTCATTGACAACCCAATGGGTATGTGTAGGAGACAACCGCCAAGAACAAGAATAGCACCCCTCGGTCCGTACGCCGTTAAACACCTCGCGGTGAGGTAAGGTAGCAAGCTGGAACCCAGATGCGCCCCGAGTTGGCTACAGGACTCGGCCACGCCGTATGCCGACCCCGGGAAGCGATTGAAAAGTGTGGTCGACGATATTTGTCGCATTGGCGCCATGGCACATCCTATAAAAAAGAAGGAACGTATAAAGGACGGGATTCATCTCACGTGATATAGGGTGTGTTGCACCACAAATTGTCGTCCCTGCACAAATTGTCGTCGGCGACAATTTGTGCAAAATTTCACGCCACAAATTGTCGCCTCCTGCACAAATTGTCGTTGGCGACAATTTGTGTTGCTCTTGCCCGGCGACAATTTGTGAAATCACGTAAAACCTCACACCACAAATTGTCGCCTATTGCACAAATTGTCGTCAGTCGCTGTCTTCAAGCTACAAAGATGATGATGATGATAATAATAATAATCAGTGCTGGTGGACTCGACCTTTCACGTGATAATTCCGCAACGCACGCAGGTATCGCCCCGTGACTTCATTTTTTTTATTGAAGTCTTTTGAGACCAAATTTGCGACGACCGGGTATACCGTTCCGGAGTCACGGAGTGACCGTTTGTAAGTGAGCGTCGGCCCAAAAAACACTACATTTTGTGATTGGTGTACATCAATTGGTGTACCCCCCCCCCCCCCCCCCCCCTCAGAAAATTTTGACAGCGCCCGCCCCCCCCCCTCGAAAAATTCTACATCCCCCTTCAAATAAACCCCAACGACACCCCTCGATCCCTTTAAAAATCCTCACAGACACCCCACTCGAATAATCCTCACCGACACCCCCCCCCCCGTGAAAAAAAATAATGGGTACGCCACTGCACCCATCCCTAAAACACACCCCTCCACGCCCACCCACTCCTCCACACACACACCCCACACACGCATAAACACACACACACACACACACCCTACATTCACACATACACACGCATACACGAACACACACATACACCCATCCTTCCTCCACATACCACGTGTGCACACGCACGCACGCACACATACAATAATACACACACTCACACACTATACACAAACCTTCATATGACCTGTATGTTGGTGCGTTGGTATATATCCGTATGTCAAGAATGATCATTTTAATCCCAAATGTATGTCATCATGGCTTTGAACAGGTGTGGCGACAATTTGTGGTGCCAGCTACCAGCACAAATTGTCGCCGTCACCTCCACAAATTGTCGCCGACGACAATTTGTGCAGAAGGCGACAATTTGTGGTGTCAACAGGGACGACAATTTGTGGTGCAACAGGGTGCATGTTCAAATGTCCTTATATTTGTGTATGGGGTAATTATAAACAAATTGTTAAAAGCGGAAATTCAATTAAATAGATTGAAAGTTCTTAATTATCACACGACTCGTTTGACACGGAATACAAACAGGCAGTAAAAGCATGGTATCCCCGATTGACATTTCACCAGTTTGGAACCATGCATGGAATGGGTATTTAGGCATAACATTATTGTTATATCAATCATGTCAATAAAAGTGACTAACCTGCCCTTGATTGAATTCATTATCTTGTATATACATGGACATAAGAGCAAAGGGGGCTCAGACCTTTTGCCCGAATAACATATTTTCTGAACAAAAATTGAGCTATGTTTCCTAAGAATATGAGGTAATTACCTTAATGCAAGGTAATATTGCCTGATGCAAGTTTATATAGCCCGAATATGAGGGGATTTCCTCCGAAAATAAGGTATCCCCCAGCCCCTTCCCGATAGGAGGTAGTTTTGCCTGGATATCGGTGTTTTCAAACCTTTCAGGGGGCTACTGCCCCGCCATACCCGTAGCCCCGCAGCATGTATGCGCCGTAGCCCCGCCTTTGTGAGTTTGTTTTCATGTTTAACTCAATATTATGTATTATCATCTGGGAGGAAGCATATTAGATAAATAGTTAATTACCTGTGAGTAACATAGCGACCATCATGGCAGTTTTAGCTGTTGCGAAGGAAGATGCTATCAGGCAAACCCCTGCAATAAGACCGCAGACTGTCGCAACTGCACGAGCGTTGAACCGCTTTGTTAGAATACTTCCAATGGGACCTGACCAGATTATTAAAGGATACATCGGCAAACTGTTATAGATATTTGTAGATATACAAATACACGTTAAATCAATTAATTGAGTATGGGACCAGCCTTTATCTTCACCGTCAGAGAGACAGAGCAATAAAGAAATATATTCATCGATGTGGAAATTAGTACGTGCATTGGTGTGTGTTTGTGTGTGTATGGAGTATGGGCATGCAATGATAGAACGATCTATCTAAGTTGGTGAAACAAACATCGATGTTTAAAGGGGTAGCTTAGTTTTGGTAGAGAGGGCGCTGCACATCACAATTTTTTGGTGAGGTAATGAAAATCTGAGTGTCGGATTTGAGAGAACATGCAATTTTAATGGCAGAATAAACTTTATTTGGGCAAAATCGACCCAGAAACGGCTGAAATATCAATAAATCTATCTGATCTTATAATTATTTGGGGCCCAAATAATTACCGGGTAGACGTTTTTTTTTCAAATTTTTTTTTAAATGCTAGCACTTTTACAAACATTTTCAAAATCGTTTTTTAATTATTTGTTGATGATTTCTCTATTTAATCATTATTTCAATCAAACAGCACATGCATAATTTTGTATGGAAAATGGTTGAAACCGATGCCTTTTTAGAAGCGCCCTCTTGTGTTTAAATGGCTCTTTTTTAATGATAACGTGCTTTTTACTTAGTCGTTTGTAATTTTGTATTACTTTTGAGCGTGGTGGAGTTATTAATATTAGTTTATAAGGTTACTGTCCAGGTTTGGTTATTAAAGTTCAGCCTTACCAAAACTAAACTACCCCTTTAAATGTTACGTGCATTGGGGAGTTTGTATAGACATGCAGTGATGTGAGGAAAATAGCCACGGGTCTTGTTTTGACCAATCAGAGGGTTAGATTTCGAATTTAATCGGACCGTATCATATCAGAAAGCTAGCCCTCTGATAGGTCAACACAGTAACCATGGCTCCTTTTCTCTTGGACTTAAAAAGTATGGTAAGCCATTTGTAGCCTTGGAATACAATATACTCAAAAGCAAAAAAGCAAGAATTTTAGACTTTCCATAAATATTACATCGAGAACATGAAATCTCTTTGATAATATAAAATATATATGATTTGAATCATCATTTTATGCCTTTTTAAAGAAACGAATGGCTTTCCACAGTTTTTAAGTCCAACTTAGAGTTAAGTTCAACTTAGGATCATTGTGAAACACCCCCAGGTCCCAAGTCGGCACAGGTGGATAGTTCCCCAGACCATAGGTCTTCGGGAAAACAGTAGCCCTTAATCATTGATAACCCCAAACAAATTATTAAGTCAGGGGTGTCGATCCTGGGGGGCAGGGGGGGGGGGGGCGGTCGCCCCCCCCCCCCCCCCCAATGAAAATATTGGGGGGGCGAACATATCATTTCGCCCCCCCAATAATTCCGAAAATGAGGAAGAAAAAAATCGAGTGATATAATGCCAAAGAGGGGAAAGACACATTTATCAATAATTAATCTTCAAAATAGCCGTTTTTTTAGTTTGAAAAGGACTGTAAATCTCTTTTTTGCTGCGCGCTTTGCGCGCATACAGTTTCTCATATTGCAAGTTTCATTTGGGTTGCGGGAACTCACCTTTTGAAATGTGTTGGGCAGCGTAATTTCTCAAACGCACACCTCAAACAAAGTTTATTAAACCCTCATCTATAGATAGCACACCGTCACAGAAAATAAAATAATCTCGGTACATATGCGCTGAACGCAAATCAAATTGGAATATCATGTCCCCCCACATTTGAAAAAGGAGCAGATTGTTCCCCTCCCTTTATCATTATGTATGTTTGGTTCCATACCTATATACTTCATATTACGTGAAATTTCTGTCTCAGGTGTGCACCAAATCGCACAATTTCACGCCCAAAAATACAAAATCTCCCTACACTTTTGAGAAATTGTTGACGCCCTTGCTTAGTTTCATGGGAGCCCAATGCCCTAGACTATATCGATGGCTCTATAGTATACATGATCACGTGGATCCATCTCATGCAAGGCTCAGTCTTTTCCTCGCTTTGCCCTTTAAAAATACGTTATGAGTAGGTTCACTATTTTATACAATTTTAACACCCATGCTAGGAGCAAATGTCTGAAATCGGAAAGCTTCCGGGGGCACCGCCCCCTGGACCCCCATTATTGTCCCCCAAAGTCAGGTCTTCGAGCCATCAAGACACTTTTAATGAGCGCATAATAAAACTTCCGGGCATGCCAATGTGGGGCTTTTAGCTCTCTCAGTGGTCACTCTGGAAAATTTTTCAAATTTCGCCCCCCCCCCCCCCCCAATCTCAAAAACGGATCGACACCCCTGTATTAAGTTGCAGAACGATTTACAAGCCAGGAAAATCATGGCCTTCTGTATTTCGAACATATTTCACCTATAAAAGGAAAGGTCCCATGACGGCACCATGAATGTTTTCCTAGACTAATAGTATTCAAGAAAGCAGTAACCCCGAACTTGTAAATTTAAATCTTAGTCGATCTGTAGTTCCAGAATAACTTACACGCCAGGTACATCATGGCGAGCTGAAATGAGACAATGGTTCCAGCCGTGGCGTAGTCGGCGTCCAGTTGGAAGACCAGCGAAGGTAGAAGCACCGACAACGAATTGGGAATGCCGATGATAAAGAAGTGCAGGACGAACTTCGCAAAAACCACGGCATAACGCCAGCTGTCTCTTTTCATCGGATGTTCACGAACTTCCGGCATCCTGAAGACATTGAGCGGGGGAAATAAACATGAAGCGGGGTCGGGAGATGAAGCAATATGGATTTAGGATGACGCTGATGAGGATTTAAAGGATGCCACCTATCCCTCTTCATCTTATATTTACGAACTTTAAAAAAACCTTTAAAAAACCTCAAATTAGTAATTGAAAAACTATAATAATAAAAACAAGAAGAACAACTTCTATTAAATACTTCTACTATTACTACGTCTACTACTATACTACTACTACTACTACTACTACTACTACTACTACTACTACTACTACTACTACTACTACTACTACTACTACTAGTAGTACTACTACTACTACTACTACTACTACTACTACTACTACTATTACCAATAGAAGCATGGAACATGTTTTAGTTTTTCGAATTTCCCTTTCGTGAAAAGGATAATTACGATTGAAGTGTTCTGATTGTCAATTATCAACTGGCTAATTATAAATGTGTACAATTTTTGCTCATTACTCGGCCATAATTATTACATCCATGTAACATGTTTAACGTGAAATTTTCATACATAACCTTGAGCCTTGTGGACATTCAGATCACAAAAATACAAATTCATCAACCATTAATCACTTTTTGCACAGCCATGTCAACAAAGTAACTAGATCCTTTTAACATGTCTAAGGAACTTGGTCAAGTGGCTTATTGCAATTAAGTTTGGCACTCAGGGGGTTCAATGCTGCTTATGAAAATTGGTCGTATTTACCTTGTGATCGTAGAAGATTAAGTTGATGCGAATGGTGAATCGTCTTATATCAGGGATACTTGATTGGATGTCTAGCGCGGCAGGTAGATCTAGGGATATAGGGCAATGTAGGGAGGGGCATGCAGTTGGCTTATTTCTGGGCTCGCCCGGAGACGGAGACGCACGATCAGTCGCAATAGTCACACGATGATTGCACGATTAGTCACGATGATATCAAGATCCGTCACGATGTTCTTACGATGATGGCACAATCGGTCACTATGGTCTCACGATGATAGCACGATCAGTCACGATGATAGCACGATCACTCACGATGGTCTCACGATGATAGCACGACCAGTCATGATGGTCTCACGATGATATCACGATCAGTCACGATGATAGCACGATCAGTCACGATGGTCTCACGATGATATCACGATCAGTCACGATGATAGCACGATCAGTCACTATGGTCTCACGACGATAGCACGATCAGTCACGATGATAGCACGATCAGTCACGATGGTCTCACGATGATATCACGATCAGTCACGATGGTCTCACGATTATATCACGATCAGTCACGATGATAGCACGATCATTCACTATGGTCTCACGATGATAGCACGATCAGTCACGATGGTCTCACGATGATATCACGATCAGTCACGATGGTCTCACGATTATATCACGATCAGTCACGATGATAGCACGATCATTCACTATGGTCTCACGATGATAGCACGATCAGTCACGATGATAGCACGATGATATCACGATCAGTCACGATGGTCTCACGATGACAGCACGATCCGTTATATGGTCTCAAGTGATAACACGATCACTCACAACGGTCTTACGATGAAAGCACGACCAGTCACGATGGTCTTACGATGAAAGCACGATCACTCACGATGGTCTCATGATGAAAGCATAATCAGTTACGATATGGGTCTCACGATGATAGCACTAAAGCGTGTACTCATTATGTCATTGTAGCTCTCTGCATTTCGTAGCCAGGATTATGAACATGTACTGAACGAATGAAATGTTCATGCTATAAGTTCAGGTTTTTTGTAGAAAAGATGATCATTCCATACAATTGAATGCTTTATTCAGATCAATCATTACAAAGCCAAATAACTCCCTATTGGTCAATAAGCTCATATTGTCATTGAAGTCGGCCGCTGCTAACACAACCTGCTAAGGCCTACCAACTATTAATCTAATGAAGAGTGTCTCAACATATTTCTGTGAATCAAATGTACAGTATTGATCACATGAGGGCCCCTTATTGAATCATCAGCAGTATTATATACTCACACACTATTGTAATCATTTAATTTGCATAAATAAATTGAAGCTAAACTAACACTATGTTGTATTGAATTTATAAATGTGATTTATTTGTATTTTGATATGTCAACTCATTGTAAAATGTAACCAGTGTAAAACAGTTTTCTATGTAATGATCATGGACATAATAAACGTAAAGTCAATGCAATTCAATTCAATTCAATTCAATTTGCCTCTAGGACCTTCAGAGCTCTTTTGCAGAAATCCGTCTAGAATATTAAGGCATTCAATCATCCATTTATGTTTACACTTACACTCGCACAGTGATTAAGCACAATAAAACCATTTTAAACATGCCGAGTACAGGTTATCATGATATATGTTACAATTGTGAAATGTGAATTTAGGCGACGTCTTGTCTGCACACTTGTGTATATGGAGTTGGTTTTCAGAGGGGGAACTTTGTAGGCGCAAAGTTATTAATGCGAACTGTTGCAAAGCCAACAAACCCGGATCAGTGATTTAAAGATTTCATAACATACAAATGCATGTTGTATAATTGTGTTTATCTGTGTAAGTGAACACATCAAATATTTGTAAACTGTTTGACCTCTATACTTGTTTTGTATATTTTGTAACGTTTCAGCAATATTGTTTGTTTCCCTTTGCTAAGACCCCCCTTTTACTCCCCAGAGTGAATTCTGGTTGTGACGTCATCTGCCAGTCACTGGTCAGCTTACATGAGATGAACAAAAGAGACAAGTACAAACAAGAACATGTTCAAAATAGCATCCACTGCATGTTTCCATACAATAGGTTATCACTGTGCCTTTCTTGTCTTATCGACGGTTGAGCTTTTCTGTCATAGCAACGGCTATTGAAGTTGAAAGTGTGTGTGAGTTGTTATCATGAAGAGGATAAAACTTTTCACACGGATTATAAATCTAAATTTGAAGAAGAGATAAGTAACAACCCTGGTTGGGGGCTTTCGAGATGTGGTGCTGGAGACGCATTCTGAAGATCAAAATAATGGACAGTTAGAATCGGTAATACTGTACTGTGCTGTGCCAAAGCTAACATGACTAATATGATATTGGAAAACGTGTATCAGTTCTTGTTAAAGGGAATAGTACAGTTTTGGTCAAACTGAATTTCAGTAATCAAATCCTGCACCATAACATTAAAAACTACCATGCTCGAAAGGTATACAAGATTACGACTAAGTAAAAAGCCTATTATCATTTTTAAATAGAGCCGTTAAATCACAAGAGGGCGCTCTATAAAAACGCATTGGTTTCAACCCTTTTTTTTAAGTGTGCATGTGATGTTTTGTTAAAATAATGATTAAATAGAGAGATCATCAACAACTATCCAAAAACCTCTTTTGTAAATTTGTGAAAAAGTGTAAGCATTTTTTTCTTCTTTTTATCAAATCATCGAATAAATGTGCGATCCCACATTTAATTCGACCGGATATATCTATTGATATTTCAGCTGTTTATGAAACGATTTTGATCAAATTAAGTTTATTCTGTCATTAAAATGATATGCTCTTTATATTTGACACTCATTTCATTTTTTTTCTTCATTATTTCACAAAAGAAAAATTCTTGAAGCGCCCTCTATACCAAAACTCAACTATCCCTTTAAACATCACTTGGCCATTGTTGGAGGGGAAACCGCTCGTTATCATCCCTTCGGTACATTGACACCCAGTCATGCTATAACAGTTATAATGTTTACTTTTCATAATTACGAGATTACATAAAAAAGTGATCTTAATTTGACGGAGAACCTATACAACGCTGACAGGAGGATGAATCAACTTACTTGTGTTTGTTAAAGTGAAGTACATCTTAGTAATTATGTTGACACAATTATGAAAAATAAAATCTAACAAAAGTTAATAAAAATATGTATTTCAGTGATCTGATATGTTTACTGAGTGATATGTGAACATTCAATGTAAAGGGAAGTCATATGTGGTCAAGTAATGAGCGAAAATGCAAAGTGCCATTTTCTAACGCATTGCCATACTTTTGTACACAGCTGATATGGAATGTTCTTTGTAATGTATGTCTTTCTTTTGTTTCAAAGTTAATAACTAATATCTCAAAAACAAATATACAATTTGTAAAACCAAACGCTGGTTTTATACTTCTATTTGTCAGAGAAATACAACTATATAGGCAGCACGAAAGATCCGCAAAGGATGCAAATCAGTTTCGTCGATTCAGCAAAGTTACAAAATTCATTATAATATTTTGTTCAGTTTGATCGTACATAAATGCAAAATGACAATTGTATAATAGACAACGTCGGCACCTCCTGACGACACATCACCACAGCACACCATCCCAGGATATCTTTGCAGCTGCTTGAAGGAATCATCTCATCAAGCACCAAGCATCCCTTTAAAGAGGCTTAGTAACAATGTCAACATCCTCAAAATAAAATTTTAATTCTAGCGGTTCCCTCATGTTGTATTCGTATTAACAAAGATAAGTACCGGTATGTATTCAGATAAGAAAAACTCCCCCGGAGTTTTGAAACCGTGTACAAAGTGAGTGCAGTGAGTTGTATTTTCGCTCATTACTTGGCCATGCAATGTCCATTTGACTTAAAATTGTCACACAATACCCTGTGGACATATGAGATAACAACAATATACATTGCATCACTTTTTGCACATGTCAACAAAGTTACTAGATCCCTTTAAACCACTGGTGGACAAAGTACATGCGAGATGACTGTCTAGGAAGGCCCTACCTTGCATGATGCATGTCAATATTTGTTTGACATTTTCGCTTCCAGTTAGTTTGACGACCAATCAAAAATTACATGATAATCACTATAGGTGGCATTGAACGAAAAGTGGTTGGAGAAGGAAATTCAAAAGTTAATCTTCTTAATTGGCGGCCACCTTTTTACGATACCAGGAGCCGTGATTATATACTATGAATAATGATGAACGGTGAAAATGAATAAGAGTAATTAATGTTGTCAATTTGTTTGAAGCGAATGGCAGAATAAACTCTATCAACATCGACCACCGCTGAGGGGTGGTTCGTTTAGAAGCTAGATTGTGGTCTATCGACTTGTATATAATGCTAAATTAGATAATAATGTTAGTCTGCGGGTGCAGAAATATAGTTTCCAATAACTGTACGAGTCACATAACGTTTACATAATAGTACATCTTAGTACCACTTGGATGTTCACGTCTTCAACAACATAGATATCAGTGCTGTAGGACTCGAGTACGGACTCGGACTCGAGACCGGTCTCGAGTCCGTATTTCTCGGGACTCGGACTCGGACTCGGACTCGAGCCACAAAGACTCGGTCTCGGACTCGGACTCGACCAATGGTGACTCGTGACTCGGGCGAAAATCGGGCCGAGACCGGCAACGAGACCGGCATTTTTTCCGTTTTCCCACGTTTATTTATAGTTCATAAAATTACCCCAGCGCAAGCAAAAACAAACCCGTTGTTCTGGCGTAACCTTGCTCGCTTGAGTGTTGCATTCTGGAAAATGATCGTAACATCGCCTCAACAAGCTATTATATGCCTAAATAGACGTTGAGATCAGTCGTTTTATGTTTTGGAACACGTATAAGACACGGTCAAGTATTACGGCCAGAACGTGAATTAATTTACGAAAGCCTGATATGATGCGACTAAAATTGAACAACGAGCAATACGCGCGCTATTGTTAGTGTGCATTCAGCTGTGTGCTGAGAGAATGGGCATGGTTGTTTGATGATATGACGAGCAGTAAATGCGTTTTATCAGGCACTGACTTGGTAACAATTGACAAGAATGGGAACCTGACATGGTGTCACTCAGCGCGCCCTGAAACAAAAACTACTCGACCAAAATGACTGTTCTAAGTATCGTTTTTCATTGGAAAAGATACCATATCCTACGGACATATCATTTTTATTACTATATTTAGGGAAGTGCCCCGTTCCGTTTTTTGGGGGCCACCCTGTATTGCAGTATATAACCATCCAATCTGATAACAAAATCATAGTTCAATTTCAAACTTCAATCAGGTCATGATAGATGCATGCGACTGAATAATTCACACCAATTTCAAGAAATATAATGTTCAAGTATCGCACCAGTCCCTTCAGTTTCAGTCCATTGTGTAGCGCCCCCCCCCCCCCCCCATTATAAATTTGAATTACGTTATTAATCAGTATTTCTTTTCTTTCCAATTGGTTATTGACAGTGATTGCTCTTCATTGCTCTTCTGTTCATAACTGACAGTTTATGGCACAAAACGTGAATTTTCAGATATTTTATATTTTTTGCTAAAAATTGTGATCTTAAAAGGATTAGAAAATTGCTGAAATTCATGCTTAACTTCAACAATGATTACTTTTCAGCAACTTGACTGTTTGCACATAAAGTTATATCCCTTAATCCATTTGACAGTGAACCTAAGATATGCAGCAGTTCCTTATCCACTGTATTTTTGGGAAATTTAAGGGTGACAAAGATCAACTAAATTCTTGTCCCGTCTGTCACACTTTTTATGAACTTTTTATCCTGCATAGACATCAATAATTGAATTTGTCTCATACTCTGTAATAATAACCTTGGACATTGCCCAAAATCATTTCTGCAGATAACTCTTTGTCATTTCTTTGATGGTGTCTATTTATGTTATAGAGAGTTCACTGTAAGGCATTTATCATAATGGAACTGATGTGACATAAAAATAATTGCAATTTAAGATTTTCCCATTGGGACTCGGACTCGGACTCGGACTCGGATGTTCGGGACTCGGGACTCGGAAGTCCGGGACTCGGACTCGGACTCGGACTCGGACTCGACTCGGACTCCAGGGACTCGGACTCGGACTCGGACTCGGACAGGGTGGACTCGACTACTGCACTGATAGATATTTTATTATGTTCAAATTAACATCTTACATTATGTCTAAACAAATAAAGAATCTTTGTCAGAATCCATTCCAGTGTCTGGAAAAGAAAATGCTTTTTTTTCTCTTTACTGCACATGATAATTTTGAAAGGGCAGATCCCTTGAACGTCATTGAAGGCGTCAGTTGCATCCTCTATAATATTATGTGTAGTTCTGTACGTAACACTTCTTCATCATTTTCGTCTTTGCTTCTTTCGTCCGATCACCGCAAACAAAAATAATTATGAATTAAAATAATACTCAGTGGTAGACAGAAAAATCCATCTCGTTCCGGAGGGGTCCTTTAATATTATGACGTCATACTATCCCTCTATTGTGGAGAGGGAGCAAGGTAGTGTAAGATGATAATGAAACAAGACACAGTCTCAGTGGACCAAACCCTCGGAATATCTGATTTTTCGGTCTAACTCAGTGGTTGCTTTATCATCAAATTAGTTATCAAATATGTCTCTCTGACTGGTCCAGTGCACACAATTTTAATATAAAAAACGTTCGTCTGCGCTGTGAAGAAATAAAGAAACTATGAAAATGCACAAATCCAACACACTTTATATATAAATTGATCCATTAACTAATCAGATTCAGCACACTCAAATTATGTAAAATAGACCTGTTCCTAACCCTTTTCTCCCAAATGCCTCTAGGACTTTAAAGAGAGCCATTTTCCAGAAATCCGTCTCGACTATAACATGTCTAATTCAACAAAGATCACTTGTAGCTTTTACATTTCTCTTGTACCTTGTTATTTGGCTTTGTTTGGCATTATGGTAACAGAATAATTAAACGGGTTTTGATTTTTTCAAATGTCTGCCTAATTATGGAGATATGTATGATCAGATTAAAAAGCGTGCCGGAACATTTTTTTTTTTTCGATTCTAGGCAAAATCGATAGGCAGTAGGTGATCAAATCTGACAGTGTTCTTTTTCCTACGAATCTTTCACACATCGTTCGGAAGAATCTTACGATGATAATGGTATATGACTATTAAAGTCTCAAACATCACTTTTGGAAAAGATCGTATGAAGTTAATCATTCAATGTATCACTTAAACGGACACAATATCATTTTGCAAGAGGAGCTTCATAATATAGCCACGCCTTCTTTTGCTCGAATTTATTTTGTTTCTTGCATGACAACACCATTTTGCTGCCAGTTTATTAGATGTAATTTTTCACCATTTAAAAATAACCAGAGCATATGTGCGTATACGGGCACATTTTGCTGGGTCGATGCCCGAAAACTATCATTCCCGCTTTTCACCCGACAATCCCCCCCCCCCCCCCCCAAAAAAATGGTCTAATTTCTATGATTTTGCCCGGAAATGGGATGATGGTTTTTGCCCGATATGGCATGATTTCGCCCGAATTAAATGCATTTGACCGGAGGGGGCTGCCGTAGTCCCCTAACCCCAGCCCCCCCCCCCCCCCCTCCCAACCCCACTTGTCCCCAAGTACGCCAAAATATGATCCAGAGCGCTGCACCTCTAGACCGAAAATCAGTCTCTGTTTCAAAGATTGTTCCGCTGAAATTGTGTCTGGCTTCACTGCTTGGCCACATCCTCGGCATGGGGTGGTAGAAAAAAACACATATTTATCAATGAAAAGTCACTAATAAGACGCGGCTTTTTCTGACTACTGCACCCCAAGCCCCGACTACTAATGCTTCAAATTAAAAGCTATCCATTGAAATTAGCAAATTTAATTCTGTCATGACTTTGAAGTAAGAGTCTAAGACACCCGCCCCCATCCTCCTACATCGCCTCGATTTGCACGCATCATTTGATATAGCCTTCAGTCAATGCCCTGGATGATAGCAATGC
>JBAMJV010012272.1:0-12045 GCA_037951105.1 Echinarachnius parma | reverse complement strand
GTAGTCGTAGAAAAATTTCGAAGCCGACACCAGAAATTTTCAACATTTTCGAGGACAAGACCAGGGTTCTTCACACCTTTTGCGGCCGAGGACATCGACAATGGCGGTTGGCGCTAAAATGTCTCGAGACCAGTAAAAAATTGAAAAAGGGAGGGGGGTTCAAACCGCCCCGAAACAGTCATTTTTCTGTCAAGGGGGGGGGGGGGGGTTGAACTCCCCCCCCCCCCCCCCGGGTACGCCTATGGTTTCTACATGACCCCTGTTACACATACCTTTTAAGTGGACTGAGGCCGCCTCCTGAGGCGGCCTCAGTCCACTTCATTTATGTGTAACAGGGGTCAATTTTGAAAAGCCGGCCTGAGGCCGGCCCCATTTCTGTCCACCTCTGGATGTGGTTTGAAGCCGGCCTCAGGCCGGCCTCAGTCCGGCAATCGGTATATGTAACAGGGTAAGTGGACTGAGGCCGGCTTGAATATGCAAATGAACTTGCAGCGCGCGCGTAATGCGCTTGCAGCGCGCGCATAATGCGCTTGTAGCGCGCGCGTACTGCGCGCAATAAGGAAGTAGGTCGCTTATTATGCCTAATATGGGATACAAGGGCGCGCTGATGCCAACACTAAATATGGTATGAGCAGAGCCGTATATGGATATGAGGCCTGATCACCGTGAATCGTGTGAATATAATTACAGGGGTCCTGCGGCTCCTGCCATGTGTAACAGGGTCGTGCGCTATGTGTAACAGGGGTTTAATGGTCTCGAGGCGGCTTCAAATTGCCGGCGTGAGGCCGGCCCCGGGGCCGGCTTCAAAAGCCGACGCATGTGTAACAGGGGAGTCGTCCACTACTTAACATTAAACAAGTATTGTGTTCAGGATGTTTATAATGCTTTTAGTTTCACTTCATGTTTTAATCTAGACCAAAACCATGATTATCAGTAATTTGCTTTTGTGTTTCTACATGACTACAACCGTCATTATTTGTATACGAGTCCATTCTTTCTTTTAAATTTTAAGCTGCAATAATTCAACATTAATGAAGGTACATTAATTAGTTCTTAGTTGATTTTGTTGTAAACTATACTTATCATACATACATGTCGCATGTGTACTGTATCTGATTTTAGCAAGTTAATGAATGTGAATGTTCCTCTATGTACCTTGATATGTACAATCTAATCAGATTTCCATGTTATTTCTGTATTTATCTAAACTTACAAATACACAATTTCTTATTGTATGCATTTGGGGAAAAAAGTTATTAAGAGATCTCAAAATCGGTTCATGTTTCGGTATTGTTTCAACAGATATCGATGAATGTGATAATTCTCCGTGTCTTTTTGTAAATGAGTCATTTTATGAATGTGATAATTCATGGTGGATTTTGTGTTGACGGAATAAATGAATACGTATGTAACTGCTTCCCTGGATATATAGGTACACACTGCGAATTTGGTAAGTTCATATTTAGTTTCTACATAAATATGAGTCGTCCACTACTGGACATTAAACACGTTGCAGATTATTGTTCACAATGTTCATTTCAATAAAAAATAAGGCTTTAAAGGGATGGTTCAGTTTTGGTATAGAGGGCACTGTTAATGAAAATCGAGTGTCATATTTGAAAGAGCATACAATTCTAATGACAGAACAAAATTATTTGATTAAAATCGGTTTTGAAACGGCTGAAATATCAATAAATATAAATCTGGGCCGCACATTTATTTATAAAACATAAATGCTTACACTTTTTCAACAATTTTCAAAAGAGATTCTTATACTTCTTATATTGTTGATGATCTCTCTATTATTTTCAACAATGCATAATTTTGTATGAAAAATGGTTGAAACCAATGCTTTTTTAGAGACCGCCCTCTTGTGTTTTAATGGCTCCTTTTGAATGATACCAGGCATTTTACTGTAGTGGTTTGTAATTATGTATACCTTTCGAGCATGGTAGAGTTATAACTATTAATTTGTAATCCTATTGTGCAGGTTTTGGTTACGAAAGTTCGGTCTTACCAAAACGGGGTAACCTCGCTAGTCATAAGGACCGCTAGTCATAAATTGTAACTTCCTATACGTGAAGGACCGCTATTCATAATGCGAAAAGGGGGTCGATATTCATAAAGGCATAAGGACCGTTATTCATTAGGACTGTTATTCATAATGTGAGATGAGGGTCGCTATTCATAATTCACATTGAAGGTCACTACTCATAAGGACCGCTATTCATAATACGAAAAGAGGGTCGCTATACATAATGTGGAATGAGGATCGCTAGTCATAATACGAGAAGAGGGTCGCTAGTCATAATACGACAAGAGGACCGCTACTCATAATACGGATTGAGGGTCGCTATTCGTAATATGAGAATATGAGCGGTCCTCTTCTCGTATTATGACTAGCGACCCTTTTCTCGTATTATGAATAGCGACCCTCATTCCATATTATGACTAGCGACCCTCTTCTCGTATTATGACTAGCGACCCTCTTCTCGTATTATGAATATCGACCCTCATTCCATATTATGACTAGCGACCCTCTTCTCGTATTATGACTAGCGACCCACATTTCGTATCATGAGTAGCGGTCCTATTCTCGTATTATGAATAGCGACCCTCTTCTCGTATTATTAATAGGGATTCCTATGAATAAAGACCCCGATTTTGTATTATGATTAGCGACCCTCTTCTCACATTATGAATAGCGACTCTCTTCTTGGATTATAAATAGCGGTCCTTATGAATAATGACCCTTATGAATAATGACCCTCTTCTCAAATGATGAATATCGGTCCTTATGAATAGCGGTCCTTATGATTAGTGGTCCTTATGACTAGCGGTCCTTATGAATAGCGGTCCTTATGACTAGCGAGCGGACCCCCACCAAAACTGTACTACCCCTTAGAGTTTCATTACATGTTTTAATCTGGACCAAAATATTCCTTATATGTTATTTGCTTTTGTGGTTATACTTGATGGTAACCAGCATTATTTGTAAACGATTCCATTTTTTCTTTCAGATTTTCAGTTGCAATAACTGACAATTAATGAGGGTATATTCATTAGTTATTAGTTGTTTTTGGTTTGTTGTAAACTATAGTTATGATACATACATGTCGCATGTGTACTTAATTTGAATTGTATAAATTTTAAAGAATGTGAATGTTCCCCTTGTTATGCCTTGCTAAGTCCTTAATAGTCAGATTTATAATTTATGTAGTTTCCGCGTATAAAAATAAAAACTAAATAAAATAAATGACTAATTGTTTGCATTTGGGAAAACGAGATATTAAGAGATCTTAAAATCAATTTTTGTTTCGGGATTGTTTCAACAGATATCATTGAATGTGCTAGCAGCCCGTGTCAAAATGGTGGATTATGTGTTGACGGAATAAATGAATACGTATGTAACTGCTTCCCTGGATATAGAGGTACACACTGCGAAATTAGTAAGTATATATTCAGTTTCTACCTAAATATGAGTCGTCCACTACTGGACATTAAACACTTTGCAGATTATTGCAGTGTTCACGATGTTCATTTCAATAAAAGTAAGGCTTTAAAGGGGTAGTTCGGTTTTGGTATAGAGGGCGCTGCACGAAATACTTTTTGGTGAGTTTATGAAAAACTGAGTGTCATATTTGAAAGAGCATACAATTGTGATGACAGAAACAACTCTATTTGATCAAATTCGGTTTTAAAACGGCTGAATTATCAATAAATATATCCGATCGGAATAAATCTGGGCCCCAGATTTATTTCTAAACCAAATTGTAAAAATGCTTACACTTTTTCAACAATTTTCAAAAGAGGTTCTTGTTCTTCAATAGTTGTTGTTAATATCTCTCTATCTAATCAATATTTCAACAAGCATAATTTTGTATGAAAAATGGTTGAAACCAATGCTTTTTTAGAGAGCGCTCTCTTGTGTTTAATGGCTCCTTTTGAATGATACCAGGCTTTTTACTGTAGTGGTTTGTAATTATGTATACCTTTCGAGCATGGTGGAGTTATAACTATTAATTTGTAATCCTATTGTGCAGGTTTTGGCTACGAAAGTTCGGCCTTACCAAAACTGCACTACCCCTTACAGTTTCACTACATGTTTTAATCTGGACCGAAAGATTACTTATCTGTTATTTGCTTTTGTGATAATACTTTACGGTAACCGTCGTTACTTGTAAACGATTCCATTATCGTTTGCATTTGGGAAAAAAAAGGATATTAAGAGATCTCAAAATCGGTTCATGTTTCGGTATTGTTTCAATAGATATCAATGAATGTGATATTTATCCGTGTCAAAATGGTGGATTATGTGTTGACGGAATAAATGAATACACATGTAGATGCACCCCTGGATTTCAAGGACCAAACTGCGAAATTAGTAAGTTTATATTTAGTTTCTACTTTCTACATAAATGAGAGTCTCCCACTACTGGACATTAAACACGTTGCAAATTATTGTGTTCACGATGTTCATTTCAATAAAAGTAAGGCTTCAAAGGGATAGTTCAGTTTTGGTATAGAGGGCGCTGCACAAAATACTTTTTCGTGAGTTAATGAAAAACTGAGTTTCATATTTGAAAGAACATACCATTTTAATGACAGAAAAAACTTTATTTGATCAAAATCGGTTTTGAAACGACTGAAATATCAATAAATATATCCGATCGGAATAAATCTGGGCCCCAGATTTATTTCTAAGAAGATTGTAAAAATGCTTACACTTTTTCAACAATTTTCAAAAGAGATTCTTGTTCTTAAATAGTTGTTGATGATCTCTCTATCTAATCAATATATCAACAATGCATACTTTTGTATGAAAAATTGTTAAAACCAATGCTTTTTAGAGAGCACTCTCTTGTGTTTTAATGGCTCCTTTTGAATGATACCAGGCTTTTTACTTAGGGGTTTATAATTATGTATACCTGTCGAGCATGGTGGAGTTATAACTATTACTTTTGTATCCTATTGTGCAGGTTTTGGTTACGAAAGTTCGGCCTTACCAAAACTGCACTACCCCTTAAAGTTTCACTACATGTTTTAATCTGGACCGAAAGATTACTTATCTTTGCTTTTGTGATAATACTTGACGGTAACCGTCATTATTTGTAAACGATTCCATTTTTTCTTTTAGATTTTAAGTTGCACTAACTGACCCTTAATGAAGGTATATTTATTAGTTCTTAGTTGTTTTATTATGCTTTACGGGAACCGTCATTGTTTGTATACGACTCAATTTTATTAGATATTTTAAGCTGCAATAACTGAACATTAATTAAGATATATATTGATTAGTTCTGAGTTGTTTTGTGTTGTAAACTATAGTTATGATACATAATGTACATGTCGTATGTGTACTGTATCAGAATTTTGTCAATTTTAAAGAATGTGAATGTTCCCCTTATTATGCCTTGCTAAGTCCTTAATCATGTTAATAGTCAGATTTCTATGTAATTTACGTATAAATATTAAAAAACTAAATTAAATAAATTACTTATTGTTTGCATTTGGGAAAAGGAGATATTAAGAGATCTTAAAATCGAGCTATGTTTCGGTATTGTTTCAACAGATATCAATGAATGTGCTAGCACACCGTGTCAAAATGGTGGAATCTGTACTGACGGAGTGAATGAATACACATGTACATGCACCCCTGGATATACAGGACAAGTCTGCGCTGATAGTAAGTTCATAATCAGTTTCTACATAAATATGAGTCGTCCACTACTGAACATTAAACACTTAAACAGTTCATTTCAATAAAAGAAATGCTTTTAATTCAAATAAATGACTTATTGTTTGCATTTAGAAAAAGAGATATTAAGAGATATACAAATCGATTCATGTTTCGGAATTGTTTCAACAGATCTCGATGAATGTGCTAGCACACCGTGTCAAAATGGTGCAACCTGTATTGACGGAGTGAATGCATTCACATGTACATGCACCCCTGGATATACAGGAACACACTGCACTGATAGTAAGTTCATATTTATTCAGTTTCTACATAAATGAGTAGAAACATTCCGATATATTGTCTTCATGATGTTAATAATGTTTTTAGTGTCACTTCATGCTATAATCTGGACCAAAACAATAATTATCTGTAATTTGCTTGTGTAATTCTACTTTACGGTAAACGTCATTATTTGTACTCGATTCCACTTTGTCTTTTATATTTTAAATTGCAATAACTGACCATTAATGAAGGTATATTAATAAGTTCTTAGTTGTTTTAGTTATGATTCATACATATCGGATGTGCACTGTATCTGAATTTCAACAATTTTAAGGAATGTGAATGTTCTCCCATTTATGCCTAGCTAAGTCCTATCTAATCTGATTTCCATGTTATTTCTGTATTGATATAATTAATAGATACAAATAAATGACTTATTGTTTGCATTTAGAAAAAGAGATATTATGAGATATAGAAATCGATTCATGTTTCGTTATTGTTTCAACTTCTGCCGGGTAAACAGGGCAATGAGATCAGGCACCTGTCCCCGGTAGGGCTAGATTAGTCACTGAACATGCTGTATTTGCTTTCCTTTTATTTCATTTTATGTACATGTACACTCTTCTGGGATAGCACCTTTCAGTTGTACTTGATATAGTAATTAATACGCAGTATAGTATGCTGAACCTCTCTTTTTTTCTATTTTAATTTCTTACAGCGCAAAGAGACATATGTGATATGCGCGTTATAAATACCTTATTATTATAATTATTATCATTCAACAGATCTCGATGAATGTGCTATCGCACCGTGTGTAAATGATGGAACCTGTACTGACGGAGTGAATGGATACACATGTTCATGCATCCCTGGATCTACAGGAACACACTGCGGAGAAGGTAAGCTTCTTATGTTTTTCTTGCATGAATGTGGGTCTCTTGTTACTGAAATGTTACACATTGTCAAATTTGTAGAGTTAATATGTTGAAATTCAGTCGACCTGTGCGTAGATTTTCAATGTATTTCGTTGGTATATGATTTTTTTTCCATTTGTGATTCAACTTTGAGGTACTTCTTAAAATCAGCTATGTTTCGGTATTGTTTCAACAGATATCAATGAATGTGCTAGCACACCGTGTCAAAATGGTGGATTATGTGTTGACGGAATAAATGAATACACATGTAGATGCACCCCTGGATTTCAAGGACCAAACTGCGAAATTAGTAAGTTTATATTTAGTTTCTACTTTCTACATAAATGAGAGTCTCCCACTACTGGACATTAAACACGTTGCAAATTATTGTGTTCACGATGTTCATTTCAATAAAAGTAAGGCTTCAAAGGGATAGTTCAGTTTTGGTATAGAGGGCGCTGCACAAAATACTTTTTCGTGAGCTAATGAAAAACTGAGTTTCATATTTGAAAGAACATACCATTTTAATGACAGAAAAAACTTTATTTGATCAAAATCGGTTTTGAAACGACTGAAATATCAATAAATATATCCGATCGGAATAAATCTGGCCCCCAGATTTATTTCTAAGAAGATTATAAAAATGCTTACACTTTTTCAACAATTTTCAAAAGAGATTCTTGTTCTTAAATAATTGTTGATGATCTCTCTATCTAATCAATATATCAACAATGCATACTTTTGTATGAAAAATTGTTAAAACCAATGCTTTTTTAGAGAGCACTCTTTTGTGTTTTAATGGCTCCTTTTGAATGATACCAGGCTTTTTACTTAGGGGTTTATAATTGTGTATACCTGTCGAGTATGGTGGAGTTATAACTATTACTTTTGTAACCTATTGTGCAGGTTTTGGTTACGAAAGTTCGGCCTTACCAAAACTGCACTACCCCTTAAAGTTTCACTACATGTTTTAATCTGGACCGAAAGATTACTTATCTGTTATTTGCTTTTGTGATAATACTTGACGGTAACCGTCATTATTTGTAAACGATTCCATTTTTTCTTTTAGATTTTAAGTTGCACTAACTGACCCTTAATGAAGGTATATTTATTAGTTCTTAGTTGTTTTATTATACTTTACGGGAACCGTCATTGTTTGTATACGACTCAATTTTATTAGATATTTTAAGCTGCAATAACTGAACATTAATTAAGATATATATTGATTAGTTCTGAGTTGTTTTGTGTTGTAAACTATAGTTATGATACATAATGTACATGTCGTATGTGTACTGTATCAGAATTTTGTCAATTTTAAAGAATGTGAATGTTCCCCTTATTATGCCTTGCTAAGTCCTTAATCATGTTAATAGTCAGATTTCTATGTAATTTACGTATAAATATTAAAAAACTAAATTAAATAAATTACTTATTGTTTGCATTTGGGAAAAGGAGATATTAAGAGATCTTAAAATCGAGCTATGTTTCGGTATTGTTTCAACAGATATCAATGAATGTGCTAGCACACCGTGTCAAAATGGTGGAATCTGTACTGACGGAGTGAATGAATACACATGTACATGCACCCCTGGATATACAGGACAAGTCTGCGCTGATAGTAAGTTCATAATCAGTTTCTACATAAATATGAGTCGTCCACTACTGAACATTAAACACTTAAACAGTTCATTTCAATAAAAGAAATGCTTTTAATTCAAATAAATGACTTATTGTTTGCATTTAGAAAAAGAGATATTAAGAGATATACAAATCGATTCATGTTTCGGAATTGTTTCAACAGATCTCGATGAATGTGCTAGCACACCGTGTCAAAATGGTGCAACCTGTATTGACGGAGTGAATGCATTCACATGTACATGCACCCCTGGATATACAGGAACACACTGCACTGATAGTAAGTTCATATTTATTCAGTTTCTACATAAATGAGTAGAAACATTCCGATATATTGTCTTCATGATGTTAATAATGTTTTTAATGTCACTTCATGCTATAATCTGGACCAAAACAATAATTATCTGTAATTTGCTTGTGTAATTCTACTTTACGGTAAACGTCATTATTTGTACTCGATTCCACTTTGTCTTTTATATTTTAAATTGCAATAACTGACCATTAATGAAGGTATATTAATAAGTTCTTAGTTGTTTTAGTTATGATTCATACATATCGGATGTGCACTGTATCTGAATTTCAACAATTTTAAGGAATGTGAATGTTCTCCCATTTATGCCTAGCTAAGTCCTATCTAATCTGATTTCCATGTTATTTCTGTATTGATATAATTAATAGATACAAATAAATGACTTAATGTTTGCATTTAGAAAAAGAGATATTATGAGATATAAAAATCGATTCATGTTTCGTTATTGTTTCAACTTCTGCCGGGTAAACAGGGCAATGAGATCAGGCACCTGTCCCCGGTAGGGCTAGATTAGTCACTGAACATGCTGTATTTGCTTTCCTTTTATTTCATTTTATGTACATGTACACTCTTCTGGGATAGCACCTTTCAGTTGTACTTGATATAGTAATTAATACGCAGTATAGTATGCTGAACCTCTCTTTTTTTCTATTTTAATTTCTTACAGCGCAAAGAGACATATGTGATATGCGCGTTATAAATACCTTATTATTATAATTATTATCATTCAACAGATCTCGATGAATGTGCTAGCGCACCGTGTGTAAATGATGGAACCTGTACTGACGGAGTGAATGGATACACATGTTCATGCATCCCTGGATCTACAGGAACACACTGCGGAGAAGGTAAGCTTCTAATGTTTTTCTTGCATGAATGTGGGTCTCTTGTTACTGAAATGTTACACATTGTCAAATTTGTAGAGTTAATATGTTGAAATTCAGTCGACCTGTGCGTAGATTTTCAATGTATTTCGTTGGTATATGATTTGTTTTCCATTTGTGATTCAACTTTGAGGTACTTCATTTTTGTTTTACAATTGAAGTTAACTTTAAAAAATTGGTATTCGAATTTTCATAATTAAATTCTAAGTTTTGTTTACTTACTCGTATGTGGCCTGTGTTGGTATTTGTCAAATCATTTTACCATCTTATCTGGTCAGTTTTCCTTGTAGCTCCAGCATAAACTTAGAAGAAAACATTCAATGAAGACTTATATTTTACCTTTAAAAAAAGATGATTAATACATCTTTAAATCGATTCATGTTTCGGAATAATTGTTTAAACAGAGATGAATGAATGTACAAGTAACCCGTGTCTAAATGATGGAACCTGTAACAACGGAATGAATGGATACACATGTTCATGCAGCGCTGGATATAGAGGAACAAACTGCGAAGGTAAGCTTCTTATTTTTGTTGCATGAATGTGAGTCCCTCGTTATTGAAATGTTACAAATTTTCAAACAAGATTTTCTCGTAATGTTCATGTTAGTAGAGTTATGCGTAGAGTTTTTAAATTACATTTGGGTGAGTCTACTTTGTAACCTTTGAATAAACAGACAAAAATGCGAAAAAAAAGAGTAAGTTCATAGTTTATTTCTAAGTACATTGAGGGCTCTCGTTACTGAAATATTTTTTAAAAATCTTCAATTAAACTGGTGCACCTGTAGAGTGTCAGATAATGCCCAAATTGACATTTTAGACTTCAGTCCTGTACCAAAGTCATTGTAAGATATGTAATGATGCGTGCAAGTTTTATTGAAAAAGTACACTGCTTTCCTGGTTAAAAAGGCGAAAATATGCGTCAGCTTTTACAACGAATTACTGTATGGCGTTTATGACCGTTCACAACGGCGCTCTTGAGCTGAATGATAGATATCGTCAAACTAAAGGGGCATTTGAACAAATCTGATCCTATTTTATTATTCTCTTACCATAAGCTAAACAGCACGGTACAAAATATTTGTTTTCCTTACCAAATATTGCACTTTTTTCCATTACCTCACAAAACAAATTTTCTCGAAGCGCCCTTAAAATACCAACATTTATTTATCGCTTTAATGTGTTTATTGTGTTCATTTAATTTCAGGTAATGCTGTTAGTTGCACTTTTTGTTCCTTTGGATACACGATTAATAGTACTGTTAATTGATATACTGTATATCGTGCAATTCCTAATTTTTGTATAATTCTACCTTTTATTGTCTTTAAGATTTTAAGTTCGATTATTTAATTACATTCTCAAAGTTGTTGCTTTGCGTAGGTGAAGTTGAGTATAGTAGTTCGAAAAAGTGAAATAAACTTCTTGAGAAAACATAGTTTCTTAAATATTTTTACAGCGATTTTAATTCTGAATGAAAACAAAACTTGGTTTAATTGTGAAGACTTTGGCGAAGGAGTGCTCAAAGCGCACCGTCCTGCAATGACTATGTCAATAAAGACAATGAAAAAAAAAAGAAATAATACAAAAATTAATATTTACAAGAAAAAAATATATTCAGATTATGTAAACCCAACAAAAAAAGTAACCCCCCCCCCCCCCCCTATGAAAATAGGGTAACTTTTTAACGAAAAGTTGCTGAGCAGAATAACTTGGGAGGATTGTTTCTACACTTATTGTACGTCTTTGTGAAAATGAGATTAATCCGTTGAGTCAAGCATGAGTGAGCACACATCAAAGACAAAATTGTCACTTTTCAAATGTCACAAGTCACAAGTCACAAGAAATTCTAATACTAGATTTTTATGACGGCACAGCTTTTGTACCCTGAAGTAGGGGAGGAATATGGAGGTCCAATAATTGTGGTTGTCTTGTGATAACCTGAAAATGTTTTCTAATATGATCTACTTTTATCATGTTCACCACTGTTCGTGTCCATGGGGCTGTTTCACAAAAATCATAAGTTGAACTTAACTTTAATACAAATTATGGAAAGACTCTAAGTTGGACTTAGAAATTATGTGAAAGCCATTAGTTTTTTTGAAAATATTTTGTAAAAGTTCCTTTAAAAGGCATAAAATGTTAATTCAAATCATTAACATGTTCATTTATCCAGGAGATTTCATGTTATTGATATAACATTTATGAAAAGTCTAAAATACTTGCATTTTGTTTTGAATATGTTTAATTCCAAGGCTATAAATGGCTTACCATAACTTTTAGTCCAACTTAGTGCTAAGTTCGAGTTGGGATCTTTGTGAAACCCCCATGTCGGTCCAAATCT
>JBAMJV010012271.1:0-42178 GCA_037951105.1 Echinarachnius parma | reverse complement strand
CCACTAAATAATAATCATCTGTCTGCGCGGCAGGGTATTATGAGGCTGAGCCTGAACAACGTTTGTAACAATATAGTCAGGGGCCGCGGAAGCGGGGGGGGGGGGGGGGGGGCTGGGGGGGCTGCAGCCCCCCACCTTTCGGCTAAGAACAAAGAAATACATAAGCACAAAATAATAACTATAATAACAGCCCAAATGTGGTCAGCCCCCCCCCCCCCCCTCCACTTTCAAAACCTTTCCGCGGCCCCTGATAGTTTATCAAGTTCTCAATTCTCAAATGTTCAGAAAGATACATTTTACTTCAGCGATGTTTCAGTGTGTACGTGTTTATCTTTTCATTCAAACAACACTGCATAACTTATTTATAATTCAACAAAATGTTTAAGATGTTACGTCATAGATTGATGCACAATATTTTGATTATTCAAACTCAATTGCTCATGGCATGAATCTCAGAGAGTTAAAGGGATAGTTGAGCGTTGGTATAGGGGGGCACTTCACAAAATATTTTGTTTATGAGATAATGAAAAACTGACTGTCAAATTTGAAAGAACATACAATTTTAATGACAGATTAAACTTGATTGGAACAAAATCGGTTCAGAAACGGCAGAAATATCCATAAACATATTTTTATTTAAAAATTCTTCACCAGGGGATATTTTTACTTTTTAGAAAAAAAAAAAAAAAATTCTTAAAGACTACTTTGAAAAAATCTAAATAGGTTTTTAAAAAGTTGTTGATGATATCTCTATTGAATCATTATTTTAACAAAACATTAAATGCACAATTTTGTATGAAAAATGGCTAAAACCAATTATTTTTTTAGAGAGCGCCCTCTTGAGTTGTAACGGTTCTTATTGAATGATAACAGGGGTTTTACTTAGTCGTTTGTAATTGTGTATACTTTTCGAGCATGGTGAAGTTACAACTATTATTTTGTACCGTAATGGTGCAGGTTTTGGTTACTAAAGTTAAGTTTGACCAATACTCAACTATCCCTTTAAGAGTTTGCGAGAGAGTAAGAAAGTGGATGCATCTCTCCCATATCTTACTACTGAGTTGATTTATTGGCCTTTTATTACATCTTGTATTCTTGTAGGCATTTAATCATCTTCGAGCATTCATTTACAGACCAGCTATGATATGAAATGTAGTTTAGTTCTGGAGAAGAAATATTCATCTAGATGTAAGTAAGTTCATAATATCAACTTTTTGGTCCCACTGCTTGGAATACTTTTCCACTGGATATTCCTTCACGCCCTTCAGTTGGATCTTACAAGAGAAAATCAAAGACGTAATACAGTCTGTGTATTAATTCAAAACATGGTACAAGCAGAAAAAAATATATATACATGATATGAACTTTCACAAGGCTTTGCTCAAAAAGCAAGTATGTGTATTTGGCATCATGTTAAACTGGAATGATTACTTTGATGTTGCTCCTTGAATTTAAATCATATTAATTTGATTTTGTAAATGAAGAGTTCTGTGACTTGTGATAATGAATCAATCAACCAGTAAATCACAAATTCTTTTGAATTAATCATTGAGGAATGGTTTAACACTTACGATTGTGAGACGAATTCACTCTGGTCACAAAACTTCATAGTGCAAAACGCTGACCATGGACGATATAGACCAGCAATCTGGTTTCCATTGTCAACACAAAAAAACTTGTAATCATCACTGTACACATAGATTGGCATATTGCAAGCTTTGCATGGCACGCACACACATGAGCTGTCTAGCCATCCGGGAAAGTTCAAAGTCCCACCAGACCCAAGTACTATCAGCTGGTTACCACGCACCGCGCCGGTATCGAGTGTCACGAGTAGTATTGGGACGCGTGCCAGGGTACATGTTATAGGATTTTGTGAAAGAAAGTAAAAAAATTACAAATTACAAATTACAAAATAAAATTAAAAAGCGTCATTTGTGGCTGTCGGCTGTGTGACAATTTCGTAAACGAAGCATAATGATATACACCCGGGGGGGGGGGGGGGGGGGGGGGGGGGTACTCAGATTATAGTCGGACGGGGGTGTGCGGCTGAGACCTCCAAACCCATACCCACATCTAAGGGTCCTTTTGCGAAAAATGGACCCATGTCTAAGGATTTTTTTTCACCTGCGGCGCATGTTTTGGGTGTATTTCCCGCAAATTTTGTTAGCGAGCGTAGCGAGCTTGAAATTTTTGGCAATTTCACATCGGCAAATCCAAAAATCCCCTATATAAAAGGGGAAATATGAAAAAAGGGACCCATGTCTAAGGATTTTTTTGATGAAAAGGGGACCCATGTCTAAGGATCTTTCTTGAAAAAGTCACCCTTCCCAGCGGCACATCCCCGTATACCCAATATACGTGAGTACCCCCCCCCCCCCCCCGGGGATATACATTATAACATACACATTTTTTTTTTCCAGGGGGTGCTGCGCACCCCCTGAAAAATTTCCGGGGGTACTGCAGCACCCCCAGCACCCCCGCTTCCCAGGGCCTGTACGGGCGGCGAGAGGCCGAGACTGGAACTCAGGGGGAGCTAATATGGGGTAAGTTGTACATGTGTATTTCGTTATCGTGTGACTCTGAGTGAGTGTATGTTGAGTGCACGATAGCATCTCTATGATTTCTTGTAAGGGGTTTTAAGGGGTGCAAAATCACCCCCAGAATCACTTAAATGGCGCAGTCGGCTCATTTCGAATCATTTTTTGTGAGATTGGAAGTGGGTTTTGTAGTTTTTGCGCGTGTCAAGGTGACACAGCAGGCTTTTAATTTTGCAAGAAAATGCGACAAAGTTACGGGAAGCCCCAATGGTTTTGCCGTTATTTTGTGTTTTTTTTTTTTTTTTTTGGGGGGGGGGGGGAATCTTCCAAAAAATTGAAGTTTTCCGTAGAGTATTAGTGGTTTTATTGATTGGGTGACATATTTTGGGATTTTGGTGGGAGGGGGAAAGAGAAATTGAGAATTTCTGAGAGTTAAAATCCTCTCGCTAAAAAACGCCATTTTGTTTGGCCCGCATCGTAAATTTGTTTGTAAGTTTTTTGTCGCGTGATGGCGCGAGACCACTATTTTGGAGCGAGCATAGCGGGCGGCGTGAAAATGATTTATTTGTAAACATTGCCATGCGATGATCGGTGATTCCGATTTGGAGTCGGCAGTTTTGGAGAGTTAAAAGTAAGAATTTGTAATGATTGTGTAGTTGTTAAATTGTCGATTATTTCGGGAAGAGAGTATTGCAGGTTGTGTATTTGATTCTTGCAGTATTTTTGATGATGTTGAATGATGTTTGTATGTGGTTGATTGATGCCTTGTCCCACCCGTTGATGATCGTGTGGGGGTTGGAATTTCGTAGTTTGGATA
This sequence comes from Echinarachnius parma, assembly GCA_037951105.1. Taxonomy (NCBI): domain Eukaryota; kingdom Metazoa; phylum Echinodermata; class Echinoidea; order Clypeasteroida; family Echinarachniidae; genus Echinarachnius; species Echinarachnius parma. The sequence goes on along the minus strand of JBAMJV010012271.1, from coordinate 38,821 downwards.
CATTTGTTGTGTGGAATATAGTCGTTGGTTGTAGTTGTAGGGTAATTGGCCCCATGATAGAAGCGTCCACGTTCGCAGGGCTGGATAAGGTTTATCCTGAACTAATTCTATTACCACCTTCATCTACACCATTTAGCAATAAAGTTTATCTGTATTGCTTTGTTCCTACGACTACGAGAATAAAATGGCTTCCACTAATCATCGCCGGAAGCATGCGCCCTTTTCAGGACGGACGATGACAGTGATGTCCATCAAGCCGAAGGGTTTTCTTCAGCGAAAGGACAGCTGATTGGAAAACTCTGCCACGATAATGACTGTGATATCCTGTGTCTACAGGAGACGCACAGAGGCCAGCAACTGCAGTTCAGGCCCAGAATTCCCGGAATGAAGCTTGCTGTGGAAAGGCCTCATGAGAGATATTGTAATGAAGGGTCTTTGAAAAATGTCCCTTTTTCTCGTTTAAAATTGATGATATATTTCACTGCTAATTTCCAGAGTATTTTGCTGATTTCATTGTTTGACTCAGTGTAATTTGTATGTATTACACAATTGTTGATTTATTGATTCTATTATTCAAGGTGAGCCAGCCTCTCATAGATTTTACTGGCATAGCGCAATCTTGTGTTTGGAACTGTATAGTTTTGTAAATTACTGACATAGCGCCAGCTGGTGTTTGAACTTTAGAGCATCATGGAGTCCCTTACAGATAAGATGCAATTTTGTTGAGCTCCTAATCAGCTTAAGTTCAGAGCATCCTGCCAGCCAGCTACTCTTTCTAGTGCTCCTAAAGAGGCAAAGAGGTTAGTTTATCATATTAACTTACTCATTTATAAATCAGTGTTTGCTAAAGGTGTAAATTAGTTGCTTGATTTGAGTTATCATCCAGTGTGGATTATGTTATGCGTGTTATATATTACATGTACATTACATAGTACATGATATTACATTACATGATTAGATAGAACTTCAGGCAAGATTTATAACTTCTTTTATATGCTATGACACTTGAGGATGATGTTGTATTATGATGTTGTGTTGTACTAGAGATGCATTTATGATAGTAATTTGAAATAATTAGTTAGAAAAGATACAGGTGTTAAAGGGATCTAGTAACTTTGTTGAGATGTGCAAAAACTGATGAATGGTTGATGCAATGTATACTGTTGTTATCTCATATGTCCTCAGGGTATTGTGTGAAAATTTCAGGTCAAATGGACAATGTATGGCCAAGTAATGAGCGAAAATGCAAAGTGATATTGGGTGATATTCACCAACTCACTGCATTCACTTTGTACAGGGATGAAAATCTCGCCCGGAGATTTTCTTATCTAAATACTTCAATCATACATATCTTTGTAATGAAAGGGAAATTTGAAAAACCGAAAGCTGTCCCATGATTTTATTGTTAATACGAATACAACAAGGTATAAAGGAACCGCTAGAATTACAATTTTATTTTGAGGATTTGGACAATGTTACTAAGTCCCTTTAACTGTCATGTAGAGCTTGAATGTCAAGGTTAAGGACAAGGTCATGTCATAAAATGCAGGCCAAGCTTTGATTCAAGCATATTTGATTATGAAGGCATTCCATAGTAAATGTTATTATAATAGCATATGACGCTGTACATTGATTTATGTCAAATTGTTAGATATTTCTTTATCAAGATGTTTATTATAAGAATAATTGATTTCTAACTCAATGAGCCAGGATAATTGTTGTTTAGGTTTATGATCAATATCTTATAACAGTTGAAGAAATGTCACTATTTCGTACATGTACTTATGATGCCTCCATATGTGTTACTGTTTCAGTTTTCACGGAGTTTACGGAACGACGGAGCGATTGAAACATATCAGCAATAAAGTCAAGATGCTTCTGTAGAAACCTTTGTCACAAGTTCCTTTGTTCGCCTCACCTGTAGCTACAGTGAAAACTCTGCCACGGGAGTGAAAACTCTCGCTACTACATCATGGCTACAAAACTAGGCGAAAGCTCGTCGGAGAAAGGCACTAGAACCAGTTCTCGTCTACGGCAGCCCACTGAAAAGGGAGCCCAATGGCAGTCGGACATTAAGTCGAAGGAATGGAAAACAAGCATCTCAACTTGGAGGAGGACGTCCATTAAACTGAGAAACATCCTCACCGATGACGATGCAGAAACTGATCCAATCAAATCCATAAGAGACACTCTCCAGGCCAATATTGACGCAGTCATTACAGCTCAAGCTGATCTCTCAGCAGCGGCACAAACCAATGAAAATAGCGAAGCGAGGCTCGAAGATATCGAGGAAGATCATTCGCTTCTGATGAAACAGACATTCGATAAAGTGAGAGAATTACAAGGAAGCGTGAAGCTGTCTTCGACCAGTTCTTCTTCAAAACGTCGATGTCAACAATGGCTTGAACAGCAGTTACAGCCCAAAGGTACCAGTGGCGAACAGAGTGAAAGGGTACATCAAGAAAACGTTAAAGAGAAAGGTAATGCCGACGAGCAAGCACCAGAGGAAGATTTCAGATCTGCGAGGCAGCAACAAGCCTTTGAACATTGGAATCCTGCCCCAGAGCCTCGCCAAGAACCAGATAAGCTCCTCACAGCTTGTTTGTTGGAGCAGATGCGCCTAAACAGACTGCCCTCACCCGAGCCACCAGTCTTCGATGGAAGCCCACTTCAGTATCCAGCTTGGAAGAGAGCGTACGACATGCTCATAGAGAAGAAGGGAATCCCGCCGGAAGATAAGTTCTACTACTTATTAAAGTATCTGATATGTATCTCCATATGTGCCTCGCCATCCGCAGGGGAGCCAAAAGTCGCAAGATGTCGAACCTCAGAAATCACGATTGATTTGAAATTTGAAATTCGCTGTCTTTGTGGACTTCGTCGTAAGGGAAGCAGAGGTTGCCTGCGTATCAGTAACGTCCTGGAAGGAGAAGAAGCCAGCGCCAAACGCCAGGTCGTTTTCAACTGGAATGCAGAAAGGGGAAGAAGGAGAAAGGAAGCTTGTCTGCCAGTTTTGTAAAGAACAGCACCGTCTTGCAGACTGCTCTTCATTCGCAGCACAGTCAATGGAAGAGAGGGTAGATTTCATCCGCAATGGCAATCTGTGCTTTGGATGCCTCAAGCCAGGCCACAGATCTAAGGACTGTCGGAATAGGAGCACTTGTTCTACATGTGAGAAGAGGCACCCCACTATTCTTCATAACGATAACTGGAATGTCAAGCGGCCATCAAGAAAGGTTGACACTGAGCAAGAGATGGGAGAACCTCATTCGTCACATGCATCAAGCAACAGAGGCAACTCCCATACATCCAAAACCTCTACCATTGTTCCAGTATGGCTATCTCATGCCTCATCGTCAAGGGAGCAGTTGGTATACGCCATGCTTGATACCCAATCTGATACGACTTTCATTCTACGCAAGACGAAGGAAGAAATGGGAATCGTAGGTATGGAGGTCAATCTACTTCTGTCGACCATGACAACAGCTGAAGAGAAAGTCGCCAGTGAGAAGATAAGTGGTTTCAAAGTGAGAGCGTTGAATGGTGACAAAGAAATTGCCTTACCCCCAACGTACACCCGTGACTTTATGCCTGCTAACAGAAGTCATATCCCAACGCATCAAGTTGCCAAGGACTTGCCGTACCTGGAAGAAATAGCTTGTCATCTGTCACCAATCTTGGACTGCGAGATAGCGTTGCTTATAGGCTACGATTGTCCGAGCGCCCTCGCTCCTCGAGCCGTCATTCTCCCTCCTGTTGATGGAGGACCATTCGCAATGCAGACTGACCTCGGATGGAGCGTCGTAGGCACGGTAACGGATGACTACAAAGACAATGACCCAATAGGTGTGAGTCATCGTGCAATGGTGAAAGTTCTGCCTGAAGAACTACAGATAGATGGAAATCCTACAGAAGTGGTGTACTCATGTCAATCCAAAGTTAAAGAGGAGATAGCACCTCATCAGATCATCAAGCTTCTAGAAGCTTACTTCGCACCTGAACGGGCACAACGGCCTTACTCACAGCCCGACGTGAAGTTTTTGAGACCGACGGAGGAGCAGTTCCGTTTCACAGACGATGGATGCTATGAAACACCCCTTCCCTTCAAGGAAACAGATCCCAAGCCGCCCAACAAAATGCACATGGCGGAGAAGAGACTGAGCAGCTTGAAGAGGAAGTTTGAGAAGGACTCTGAGTATCACATGTATACTCAGAAAATGCAGACATCGATAGAGAAGGGCTACGCTGAATATGTTCCAAACTCATCCAAGGAAGCGGACACTGGTTGGTGGATCCCTCATCATAGAGTTCAGCAGCCTAACAAGATTCGCGTAGTCTTTGACTGCAGTGCACAGAGCAGGGGTGAAGCGCTGAATCAACCGCGTACGAGAGTGAAGGTCTTCAGAGCTTCATCACCGCCAGGGTGCTCCAATTTCTGCCTCAAACAGATGGCAACTGATCATGGGCAGGAATATGGAGATGACGTGAAGGACTTTGTACATCGTGACTTGAACGCTGATGATGGAGGATAGTCGTGTTTGTAAGGTCGAAGTAGCAGTGGGTGATCGAAATTTAACCAAGGAAAGCGAACTATTTTATTAAGTTACTTAGATCGCCCATTCACGAAGTAGTTTTGTTACTTATCACGAAGGACCAAGAAGAATTCCCAGCCAAGGAACCATGAACACGTCGATTACGAAATTTCAGGTCTGAACTGTAGACTAGATACCTGACTGGACTGAATTTGAGACTACGTATTTGTCTATCTTTATAATAGGGTCTGAATGAGAACACTTACTTTCAGCCTTGTGCGCCTCATTTCATAGGCTCTGCATGTGAAGATTATTATCTAATCTTAAAAAGTCATTTAGAGTCTGGATTTTAAGACTACACACAAGTTCCTTTTTATTAAAGTCTCAAACAAGACTAATAAATTTAAAGATTTAGGAATACATGTGTTTCAGTAATTATTTTGGCTATTATCGAAGAAAGCAAATTATTGAAGAGATTCCTTTTAAACTGAAGAAAAGTATTATTGTCTAACCAATCCAAGGTTGGATAGTAATTAGAAATTGTACCTCGTTTGGTCAATATATTCGCATTATATTTGAATCAAATACTTTGCATGTTATTTGAATTTGTAAGTTAGATTCTAGAAACTTGATGCAAGAATAGCTCAACCAAATTTGATTAATTATTTGATTATCACTTACTGAATCGTGCCTAAAATGTAAAAAATAATGGTTTGCTATTCTTCTGAAAGTGGAAGAAAATAATTTTAGTTAGACACTTTCAAATTTGAAAAAAGACATGCACTGTATTAGTGAGAATGGATATTATACTCTACAGTTCATTGCATCATTGGAAATGTGGTAGAGGATTAATTAATAGAGGTCATCTAAATTTGAAAAAATTATAATTTGCATAAACATGTAGGCCTATATCCATTCTTATGCCTTGCAGTGTGCATTTTGATAAGTGAGAAGGGTATTAAAATTATCGATGAAGTGTTAGTCGAGGTTTAGATTATTTGATTTATGCTTGCATTCTATGCGGTAGATTGTTGTCCGTTATAAGTAATGCTTTCGTTCAACTTGTACAGTTTTTGTGTCAACAGAGTGATGCTATTAAGACACTATATAGTCAAGTTGAAGTTTGCAGTACTTATACAGCTCATTTTTCAAGTTACAAAGTTTGGTAAATTTGATAAATTTAAAGGAGCCATGTAATGAAAGGTCTTTGAAAATGTCCCTTTTTCTCGTTTAAAATTGATGATATATTTCACTGCTAATTTCCAGAGTATTTTGCTGATTTCATTGTTTGACTCAGTGTAATTTGTATGTATTACACAATTGTTGATTTATTGATTCTGTTATTCAAGGTGAGCCAGCCTCTCATAGATTTTACTGGCATAGCGCCATCTTGTGTTTGGAATACATTATTAATGATGATAAGAGGTGAGACAATATCATATTCAAGTATGAAAAGAAAACGGTGTATGAAAAATGAAACTAAACTAGAATTGTAATACTTGTTTAGAACAAGTATAGGTGGGCTGGTCGAACTAAAATTAAAGACATAATCAAGGGCTCATTTGAGATAGCTTATTGTCTCAGCTACAACATACTCGAAGTTCAGCGTAAACGAAGCTAAAACGAAGAAGATATTGGTCGCGAAAGACGGGAATGTAGAATCCAGTTTTGAAAAAAAGTCATGTCCCATAGAGAATACACGCAAAATGTGAAAAAATGACATACCTCCTTAAATCGCAAAAATACGCCATGATGCCTTTGTCAAAATAAAAAAATCGTGATCATCACATTTGTAGAGAATTGTCTCAGATAGAACATATCAAAATTTGGAAGAAAATCGATCAATATTTACAGAGATACAATAAATTTTCCAAAAATATGCTGACGTCATAATATGCAAATTGAAATTTTGAGTTCGGAGGCCATTATGATGACGCCATGAGTTAATTGAGGGTCAAATGAGACATGAAATCATATCTCCGACTCATAATCTATCCAAATATGAAAAAAAACTTGGGAGTTCCCATCCATTCTGAAGAGTTACAATGAATTTTGTATAGGCATGTTTTTGCCCATATATGCTATGTATTACAAGAGCTCGCGCGCACGGACATGTTTCTTGAACGGAAGCTCATTGCGTTTTTACTAGTCAGAAAAAGGTGAACAAGGTATCAAAATGCTTGGAAAGATGGGCTAAATATGATAACAGAGAAAATTCGGCGATTCTATGTTGCAAAATGCCAGTACGCGCGAAAACGCGCGCGCATGCGCGTGTGCGCGTTTTTTCGTAAAATGCTTAAAATGGCCTAAAACGTATCCAAAATGAATTTGCGACGATTTTGAACATTTTAAAATTTTGCGCGCGCGCTGACGCGCGCACGTACGCATGCGCGCGCGTTTTTTGACCTGAAATTGACCGGACGGATATTGACCTTGATCATGATAAATATGAATGAGAAACAACTTTTCGTTATGAAGATATGATCATGAGAAGATATTCAGAAAATTTTACAAAATGGCGCCTAGATGACGTCATCAGTCAAGGTCAGGGTTCAAAACCTTATTTTGCTTTGTCCATATGCCTATATATATGTGTGCCAAATTTCAAGGCACTTGATTGAGCCATTTTCAAGTTATCTTGGTAACAAAAAAGTGATTGGAAATAAGAAAAATAAAGAATAATAATAATAACTAGAATTGTAATACTTGTTTAGAACAAGTATAGGTGGGCTGGTCGAACTAAAATTAAAGACATAATCAAGGGCTTATTTGAGATAGCTTATTGTCTCAGCTACAACATACTCGAAGTTCAGCGTAAACGAAGCTAAAACGAAGAAGATATTGGTCGCGAAAGACGGGAATGTAGAATCCAGTTTTGAAAAAAAGTCATGTCCCATAGAGAATACACGCAAAATGTTAAAAAATGACATACCTCCTTAAATCGCAAAAATACGCCATGATGCCTTTGTCAAAATGAAAAATCGTGATCATAACATTTGTAGAGAATTGTCTCAGATAGAACATATCAAAATTTGGAAGAAAATCAATCAATATTTACAGAGATACAATAAATTTTCCAAAAATATGCTGACGTCATAATATGCAAATTGAAATTTTGAGTTCGGAGGCCATTATGATGACGCCATGAGTTAATTGAGGGTCAAATGAGACATGAAATCATATCTCCGACTCATAATCTATCCAAATATGAAAAAAAACTTGGGAGTTCCCATCCATTCTGAAGAGTTACAATGAATTTTGTATAGGCATGTTTTTGCCCATATATGCTATGTATTACAAGAGCTCGCGCGCACGGACATGTTTCTTGAACGGAAGCTCATTGCGTTTTTACTAGTCAGAAAAAGGTGAACAAGGTATCGAAATGCTTGGAAAGATGGGCTAAATATGATAACAGAGAAAATTCGGCGATTCTATGTTGCAAAATGCCAGTACGCGCGAAAACGCGCGCGCATGCGCGTGTGCGCGTTTTTTCGTAAAATGCTTAAAATGGCCTAAAACGTATCCAAAATGAATTTGCGACGATTTTGAACATTTTAAAATTTTGCGCGCGCGCTGACGCGCGCACGTACGCATGCGCGCGCGTTTTTTGACCTGAAATTGACCGGACGGATATTGACCTTGATCATGATAAATATGAATGAGAAACAACTTTTCGTTATGAAGATATGATCATGAGAAGATATTCAGAAAATTTTACAAAATGGCGCCTAGATGACGTCATCAGTCAAGGTCAGGGTTCAAAACCTTATTTTGCTTTGTCCATATGCCTATATATATGTGTGCCAAATTTCAAGGCACTTGATTGAGCCATTTTCAAGTTATCGTGGTAACAAAAAAGTGATTGGAAATAAGAAAAATAAAGAATAAAGGCAATTCTAACGAAATTATGAGGTGGTCTGTATGATGTACAGCCCACCTAATAAACTAGAATTGTAATACTTGTTTAGAACAAGTATAGGTGGGCTGGTCGAACTAAAATTAAAGACATAATCAAGGGCTTATTTGAGATAGCTTATTGTCTCAGCTACAACATACTCGAAGTTCAGCGTAAACGAAGCTAAAACGAAGAAGATATTGGTCGCGAAAGACGGGAATGTAGAATCCAGTTTTGAAAAAAAGTCATGTCCCATAGAGAATACACGCAAAATGTTAAAAAATGACATGCCTCCTTAAATCGCAAAAATACGCCATGATGCCTTTGTCAAAATGAAAAATCGTGGTTATTACATTTGTAGAAAATTGTCTGAGCTAGAACATATCAAAATTTGGAAGAAAATCGATCAATATTTACAGAGATACAATAAATTTTCCAAAAATATGCTGACGTCATAATATGCAAATTGAAATTTTGAGTTCGGAGGCCATTATGATGACGCCATGAGTTAATTGAGGATCAAATGAGACATGAAATCATATCTCCGACTCATAATCTCTCCAAATATGAAAAAAAACTTGGGAGTTCCCATCCATTCTGAAGAGTTACAATGAATTTTGTATAGGCATGTTTTTGCCCATATATGCTATGTATTACAAGAGCTCGCGCGCACGGACATGTTTCTTGAACGGAAGCTCATTGCGTTTTTACTAGTCAGAAAAAGGTGAACAAGGTATCAAAATGCTTGGAAAGATGGGCTAAATATGATAACAGAGAAAATTCGGCGATTCTATGTTGCAAAATGCCAGTACGCGCGAAAACGCGCGCGCATGGGCGTGTGCGCGTTTTTTCGTAAAATGCTTAAAATGGCCTAAAACGTATCCAAAATGAATTTGCGACGATTTTGAACATTTTAAAATTTTGCGCGCGCGCTGACGCGCGCACGTACGCATGCGCGCGCGTTTTTTGACCTGAAATTGACCGGACGGATATTGACCTTGATCATGATAAATATGAATGAGAAACAACTTTTCGTTATGAAGATATGATCATGAGAAGATATTCAGAAAAGTTTACAAAATGGCGCCTAGATGACGTCATCAGTCAAGGTCAGGGTTCAAAACCTTATTTTGCTTTGTCCATATGCCTATATATATGTGTGCCAAATTTCAAGGCACTTGATTGAGCCATTTTCAAGTTATCGTGGTAACAAAAAAGTGATTGGAAATAAGAAAAATAAAGAATAAAGGCAATTCTAACGAAATTATGAGGTGGTCTGTATGATGTACAGCCCACCTAATAAATAAATAAAGGCAATTCTAACGAAATTATGAAGTGGTCTGTATGATGTACAGCCCACCTAATTAGAAAAAGAAATTAGTGATTTAGAAAATAAGATTATTTATGTTTTAGATAATAAAGATATTATTGAAGAATTGGAAGATAAAAAAAATGGAAGATTTAAGAAAACAAAAAGTCGATGACGCAATTCTTCGTTCAAAGTTACAATGGATGGAGTTTGGTGAAAAACCCTCAAAGTTCTTTTTGAACTTAGAAAAACAAAATCGTATTAATAGACAAATTAAAACACTGATTGATGATCAAGGTAATACAATTCAAAATCCAAATGTTTCATTTGAAGTACATCGTTTTTACTCTAAATTATATAAGCATAAACCTGTATCCGACTTTGATTGGGATCTTTTTCAATCAAGAAACATCCCGAAATTGAATGTGCAGATGAAAGATTCTTTAGAAGGTCCTTTGGTAATTGACGAGGTTTTTCAAGTTATTACAAATATGAAAAATAATAAATCCCCAGGAATGGATGGTTTTACAGTTGAATTTTTAAAGTTTTTTTGGGGCAGTATAAAGTATTTTTTACTTCGATCATTGAATTATGCATATTTTAATGGTCATATGACTGAAGCGCATAAAATGGGAGTGATTACATTAATACCAAAAGGAAATAAAGACAGAAAATTGTTATCAAACTGGAGACCTATTTCTTTATTAAATGTTATATATAAAATAGCTTCATCTTGTATTGCAAACCGGATTAAACAAATATTACCTTTTGTGATTAATGAAAGTCAAAAGGGTTTCATGTCTGGACGATTTATTGGGGAAAATATACGTCTTTTGTTTGATTTGATGTTATACACGGATTTAAATGATATTCCTGGACTTTTGTTGATAATAGATTTTGAAAAAGCCTTCGACTCAATATCACACGACTTTATTTTTCAGGCTGTGGACTTTTTTAATTTTGGTGATTCCATAAAATCATGGATTAAACTTTTTTATGAGAATGCATCGTCATGCGCTATGGTCAATGGTCATATGACAAACAGGTTTAATATTGAAAGAGGATGTCGTCAAGGTGACCCTCTGTCTCCATACATTTTTCTTTTATGTGCAGAAATATTAAGTATAATGGTAAGAAAATGTGATGGTATAAATGGGATAAAAATAGCAAATGTTCAGCACAAAATAATTCAGTATGCTGATGATACTCTAATTACTTTAGATGGTACAGAAGATGATTTGAAGAAAACGATAGAAATTTTAAATACTTTTCAAGCTGCATCAGGGTTGAGTTTAAATAAACACAAAACTAAAGTAATGTGGATAGGGAGATATAAAGAAAGGAAAGATTCTTTGTGTACGGAAGAAAATTTAGATTGGGTTTTTGATGGTTATTTTAAATATTTAGGCATCGATTTCTCGGGTGACTTGCACGATATGGTTGATCATAATTTGTATACACAAATTTTACATATTAACTCTCAAATGACTCTCTGGTTGAAAAGATCGTTAACAGTGTTTGGTAGAATAATAGTTGTAAAATCCTTATTAGTATCAAAGTTAAATTATTTATTTTTATCATTACCGAACCCCTCTGATGAAATTATGAAATTATTACAAAAGTCATTTTTTTAATTTATTTGGAATCATAAACCTGACAAAATAAGTAGGAAACAAATGATACAACCCTATCATTTGGGAGGAGCCAAAATGATAGATATATACTCACATGTTCATTCATTGAAAATATCATGGATGAGAAGATACTTTTTTGGTAATATAGATTCTTTTTGATAATTTAATGCATACATTTATGCCCAAAAATTGTCAATTGAACCCTACTTTTGGTGATGTTCACTTTTTAAGATTGTCAATAGGTGCAACTAACCCGTTTTGGAAAAATGTTTTTTTGGCTTATAGTATTTTACAGTCTAAAAGTTTTCGCGATATATCTTGTCAGCCTCTATGGTTTAATAGTCATATTCAGGTGAATAACGTGTGTGTATTTTATAGGTCTTGGTACGAAAAGGGTATAATATGTATTAACGATTTGTTAGATGAAGATGGAACTTTTTTGTCACTCAATGAATTTAAATTGAAATATCAAATTACAGTTAATTTTTTGCAATACTTTGGCCTATGTGAAGCTATTAAATCTGGTTTCAATAACCGTTGTGGTATTTTTGTGAAAATGGAACAGCCTTTAAGATTAGATTTAATTTCCCTTATTTGTCAATTTCGAAAAGGATGCTCGCATATATATGCTTTATTATTACAACAAAAAAGGGAAGAATGTAAAAGCTATACAAAATGGAAAAGGTTTTTTAATATTGATGAATCAATATGGCAGAAGTATTGTGCTCTTGCATTTAATTGTTCTATTGATGTTAATTTACGTTGGTTTCAATTTACAATATTACATAGAATTTTGTTTACAAACGACATATTGTTTAAATTGAACATGGTTGAAACTGAATTATGTTCCTTTTGTAATGCTCATACTGAAACAATTACTCATTTATTTTGTGATTGTCAATTTGTTAAAATTATATGGGCAAAACTAGAAAGATGGATTAACATAAGTGCTGGTTGTAACATACATTTTACAAATGAAAATATACTGTTTGGATTAAGAGGTTTAAATAATAGAGCAATAAACTGTTTATTGTTCGTTAGTAAGCAAATAATATTTCGAAGTAAACTAGTGAATAAAATACCTGTATTTTCTCAGTTTAAATCAGCTTCAATTTCATATTATAAAAATTAAAAATATATATTTAGTTTGAAAGGTCATGGTAAATACTTTGATATGGTTTTCCTTGAGAAGTATGTTTTCTGATATTGTTTAATTAGTTATATTTATTGTTATTGTTGTGTTATTATGATATGCTTGTAAATGTCATGCTATGTTTAATTTTGTTTTACTTATACCAATAAATGCCCTGTGGAGGGGGAAAAAAAAATAAAAAAAATAAAATCATGTGTTTGGAACTGTATAGTTTTGTAAATTACTGACATAGCGCCAGCTGGTGTTTGAACTTTAGAGCATCATGGAGTCCCTTACAGATACGATGCAATTTTGTTGAGCTCCTAATCAGCTTAAGTTCAGAGCATCCTGCCAGCCAGCTACTCTTTCTAGTGCTCCTAAAGAGGCAAAGAGGTTAGTTTATCATATTAACTTACTCATTTATAAATCAGTGTTTGCTAAAGGTGTAAATTAGTTGCTTGATTTGAGTTATCATCCAGTGTGGATTATGTTATGCGTGTTATATATTACATGTACATTACATAGTACATGATATTACATTACATGATTAGATAGAACTTCAGGCAAGATTTATAACTTCTTTTATATGCTATGACACTTGAGGATGATGTTGTATTATGATGTTGTGTTGTACTAGAGATGCATTTATGATAGTAATTTGAAATAATTAGTTAGAAAAGATACAGGTGTTAACTGTCATGTAGAGCTTGAATGTCAAGGTTAAGGACAAGGTCATGTCATAAAATGCAGGCCAAGCTTTGATTCAAGCATATTTGATTATGAAGGCATTCCATAGTAAATGTTATTATAATAGCATATGACGCTGTACATTGATTTATGTCAAATTGTTAGATATTTCTTTATCAAGATGTTTATTATAAGAATAATTGATTGCTAACTCAATGAGCCAGGATAATTGTTGTTTAGGTTTATGATCAATATCTTATAACAGTTGAAGAAATGTCACTATTTCGTACATGTACTTATGATGCCTCCATATGTGTTACTGGTTCAGTTTTCACGGAGTTTACGGAACGAAGGAGCGATTGAAACATATCAGCAATAAAGTCAAGATGCTTCTGTAGAAACCTTTGTCACAAGTTCCTTTGTTCGCCTCACCTGTAGCTACAGTGAAAACTCTGCCACGGGAGTGAAAACTCTCGCTACTACATCATGGCTACAAAACTAGGCGAAAGCTCGTCGGAGAAAGGCACTAGAACCAGTTCTCGTCTACGGCAGCCCACTGAAAAGGGAGCCCAATGGCAGTCGGACATTAAGTCGAAGGAATGGAAAACAAGCATCTCAACTTGGAGGAGGACGTCCATTAAACTGAGAAACATCCTCACCGATGACGATGCAGAAATTGATCCAATCAAATCCATAAGAGACACTCTCCAGGCCAATATTGACGCAGTCATTACAGCTCAAGCTGATCTCTCAGCAGCGGCACAAACCAATGAAAATAGCGAAGCGAGGCTCGAAGATATCGAGGAAGATCATTCGCTTCTGATGAAACAGACATTCGATAAAGTGAGAGAATTACAAGGAAGCGTGAAGCTGTCTTCGACCAGTTCTTCTTCAAAACGTCGATGTCAACAATGGCTTGAACAGCAGTTACAGCCCAAAGGTACCAGTGGCGAACAGAGTGAAAGGGTACATCAAGAAAACGTTAAAGAGAAAGGTAATGCCGACGAGTAAGCACCAGAGGAAGATTTCAGATCTGCGAGGCAGCAACAAGCCTTTGAACATTGGAATCCTGCACCAGAGCCTCGCCAAGAACCAGATAAGCTCCTCACAGCTTGTTTGTTGGAGCAGATGCGCCTAAACAGACTGCCCTCACCCGAGCCACCAGTCTTCGATGGAAGCCCACTTCAGTATCCAGCTTGGAAGAGAGCGTACGACATGCTCATAGAGAAGAAGGGAATCCCGCCGGAAGATAAGTTCTACTACTTATTAAAGTATCTGATATGTATCTCCATATGTGCCTCGCCATCCGCAGGGGAGCCAAAAGTCGCAAGATGTCGAACCTCAGAAATCACGATTGATTTGAAATTGCATGAAAAAGTGAAAAAAAATATTATTGCCTCATGCATTTCCCTGATATCTGTTCTACCGGTACGCAAAATATCCAGTAAAAATATCCAGTGGAAAGGTAAAAATTAAGCAGAGTTTTGAAGCATGTTTTTTGCAGGTTTGAAAAGTTTGCGTTCCAAAATTATTTGCCACTAAAAGCGATCGATATTAAGCTCCGCCTCTTAACAACCCCTTTGTGCTAAGTTGGAATCTCGGTAGCTGTCAAGAGCGGCCAGCGCACATCGAGATTCTTTAATCCCTATTGACTGCGCCGCCGCTTGCACGGAGATTAGTAATCCAAATGGCCTCCATTGTATAGTGGCCCTATTGAGTTTGACAAAGTATGTTTATGACAATACGACCCAAGTCCTATCCAATTAACTGCACAGCCACCCCCCCCCCCCCCCCCCCCTCCAACCTCATGCACTATGTACACCACTGGTTGAGTGTGGGTATTATATAGATTAAAGAATTGGGCCCTGTAACATAACATTCATTAATCGTATGTAGAATTAATTTGTCGTACTAACTATTTAAGTAGTTCATAATAATGTTATAATAAGGCATACCCTCCCCCCCCCCCCCCCACACCACAAAAAAATAAAATAAAAAATAAAACAACAACGACCGACGAGTACTTGTATGAGCTTCGCTCATGAATCTCAATTTCAGCAAAGCCAAGGGCTGCGGAAAGGTTTTGAAAGTGGAGGGTGGGGGGCTGACCACATTAAGGTTGTTATTTTGTGCTTATACAGGGTGGCCCAAAAAAAACGGAACGGGGCACTTCCCAAAATATAATACCACAATGTTTATGTTCATCGGATAGGGTGTCTTTTCCAATGGAAAACGATACCAAGAACAGTAATTTTGGTCAGGTCGTTTTTGTTTAAGGACGCTGTGAGTGAGACCATGTCAGGTGCCGATTTATGTCGATTTCGACCTAGTCAATGCCAGTTTAACCGCTCTCCTTGCCCGTAATACCATGTCCATTCTCTCGGCACACGGCTGAGTGCACACTAACAATAGTGCGCGATGCTCGAACGCTATGAACGGCGGTTCGTGCGATTCATCAAGCGCTGGCTCAATACAAATTGACAAAAAAGAGAACCTGACATGGTGTCACTCACAGCGCCATAAAACAAAAACTACACGACCAAATTGACTGTTCTTGGTATCGTTGTTCATTTGAAAAGACACTCTATCCGATGGACATAATACATTTGTTACTATATTTTG
Source organism: Echinarachnius parma (assembly GCA_037951105.1). Taxonomy (NCBI): domain Eukaryota; kingdom Metazoa; phylum Echinodermata; class Echinoidea; order Clypeasteroida; family Echinarachniidae; genus Echinarachnius; species Echinarachnius parma. The sequence continues at coordinate 23,010 of JBAMJV010012271.1, read as the reverse complement.
GGAAGTGCCCCGTTCCATTTTTTTTGGGCCACCCTGTATATTTCTTTGTTTTAAATACAGCCCCCCCCCCCCCCCGGTTTCGCGGCCCCTGAAACCAAACAGAAAACGCTATTTAGAGCTTGTTTTAAGTTGGCTAAAGCACAATCCCACTCTTTTATATACCCTCATTTTGAAGTTGACCGAGGCTCGCCTCCGTTACTTAGACACCTGTTTCAAAATTGTCTAAGGGACATCCCCGGGCATCCCCGCCAAAAGAACGAAAACAAACCCTGTACCAACGGATCCCCTCCCCCCCCCCCCCCCTCCCCCTTTGGAAACCTAGGGCCTCTCCCTCCAAAATGTCTAGCTTCGATACCCCGTTTTACTTTTCACGTATCAACATACTGTTCTTTGTAATAATTTTTACATTACGCACCAGACGCAAGTTTGCATTCCTAAAATCAAACTGCCAGTCAATACCGATTAATCGAACAATAACCAGAGCCAGAGCGGAGCCCCTTTTGTTACCTGAAAGTGCTCGCTATTGTATCATGTGCTCGATGTGTACAGTTTATCGTTCCAAACCCACTTAAATTGTAATTAAATCTGTTCATATCTCTACAATGCATGGATAATATTCAACAGTTTCTGGAGGGAAGGTGTATCATACATATTTACTGATATGCAAGTTTTCAAGAAAATTGAATAAAGGTTGCTACGACATCCTATTCATGCAATAGGTTCATTTATGGCCTGCTTAAAACGCTAATTTCACTTTCGAAATGGATGTACAGTTTCTTGAGCTATTTTCTCGGCATCTTATTTCCAGACCGTTCAATATTTGCCTTAGAAAAGCGTCAATAACTCCGCGTTGCAGAATCATTATGAGACAAACTTTATATCATATTAAAGCTTAGATATTGCTGAATCGAACTAAATACAAATCCAGAAAATCAACTTTTTCGACTTTTGGTTCTTCTACGTAGGACGGGTCACATATGTGTTACTGTTTCAGTTTTCACGGAGTTTACGGAACGACGGAGCGATTGAAACATATCAGCAATAATGTCAAGATGCTTCCGTAGAAACCTTTGTCACAAGTTCCTTTGTTCGCCTCACCTGTAGCTACAGATATGGTAGTGCGATTTTCACCAAACATGACAAAATCATCGACCAGACATCACTAACTGAGAGTGACAACGTAGAGATCCTGTCAGTCAGCCTGGGGAAATTGTCTGTGACATCTATACAGGGTGGCCCAGAAATAACGGAACGGGGTGCTTGCTATAATGAAGACACATATGATGCCCGTCATAGCAACTAGTAACGTTCAATGCGTGCGCCATTGTTAGTACCCTTTCTTCTCTCTACACAGCTGAATGCACGCTAACAATGGCACACGGTTGATCGTTACTCGATGCAGTATGGCGGGCATCATGAGTCTTTAGTATGGCAAGTACCCCGTTCCGTTATTTCTGGGCCACCCTGTATACAAGCCGCCTGGCACAAGTTTCTCATTCAGAGAACCTGAGACCTTCAACTACCAGCAGATCAATGTTTTTATTGGAGACTTCAACAGCCATAGCACCAGTTGGGGTTACAGTGAAACAAATGATGATGGTACTCTGGTAGAGGAGTGGGCTGAAGGCTGAAGCACACCAACTCAACCTAATCCACGATGCAAAACTCCCTCCTTCCTTCAACAGCGGCCGCTGGAGAAGGGGATACAATCCAGACCTGGCCTTCACCAGTGAGCGCATATCTGCCCTCGCCCAGGTAGCAAGCCAACGTCGGACCAACGTTGGAAACTTGCAAACTCGTTGGAACTCGTTGGACGTTGGACAATCTCGTTGGACCAACGTTGGATCAACATCGGTAACTCACAGTAAAACGGACGTTGGACAATCTTGTTGGACCAACGTTGGATCAACATCGGTAACTCACATTAAAATGGACGTTGGACAATCTCGTTGGACCAACGTTGGATCAACATCGGTAACTCACAGTAAAATTGACGTTGGACAGACTTGTTGGACCAACGTTGGATCAACATCGGTAACTCACAGTGAAATGGACGTTGGACAATCTCGTTGGACCAACGTTGGATCAACATCAGTAACTCACAGTGAAATGGACGTTGGACAATCTCGTTGGACCAACGTTGGATCAACATCGGTAACTCACAGTGAAATCTCGTTGGACAATCTTGTTGGACGAACGTTGGATCAACATCGGTAACTCACAGTAAAATTGACGTTGGACAGACTTGTTGGACCAACGTTGGATCAACATCGGTAACTCACAGTGAAATGGACGTTGGACAATCTCGTTGGACCAACGTTGGATCAACATCGGTAACTCACAGTGAAATGACGTTGGACAATCTCGTTGGACCAACGTTCGATCAACATCGGTAACTCACAGTAAAACTGACGTTAGACAGACTTTTTGGACCAACGTTAGATCAACATCGGTAACTCACAGTAAAACGGACGTTGGACAATCTTGTTGGACCAACGTTGTATCAACATCGGTAACTCACATTAAAATGGACGTTGGACAATATCGTTGGACCAACGTTGGATCAACATCGGTAACTCACAGTGAAATGGACGTTGGACAATCTCGTTGGACCAACGTTGGATCAACATCGGTAACTCACAGTGAAATCTCGTTGGACAATCTTGTTGGACCAACGTTGGATCAACATCGGTAACTCACAGTGAAATGGACGTTGGACAATCTTGTTGGACGAACGTTGGATCAACATCGGTAACTCACAGTAAAATTGACGTTGGACAGACTTGTTGGACCACATTGGATCAACATCGGTAACTCACAGTGAAATGGACGTTGGACAATCTCGTTGGACCAATGTTGGATCAACATCGGTAACTCACAGTGAAATGGACGTTGGACAATCTTGTTGGACCTACGTTCGATCAACATCGGTAACTCACAGTAAAATTGACGTTGGACAGACTTTTTGGACCAACGTTAGATCAACATCGGTAACTCACAGTGAAATGGACATTGGACAATCTCGTTGGACCAACGTTGGATCAACATCGGTAACTCACAGTGAAATGGACGTTGGACAATCTCGTTGGACCAACGTTCGATCAACATCGGTAACTCACAGTGAAATGGACGTTGGACAATCTCGTTGGACCAACGTTGGATCAACATCGGTAACTCACAATAAAATGGAGGTTGGACAATCTCGTTGGACCAACGTTTGATCAACATCGGTAAATCACAGTAAAATAGACGTTGGACAGACTTGTTGGACCAACGTTGGATCAACATCGGTAACTCGCAGCTCGAAAGCCGTTGCACAAACTTGTTGGACCAACGTTAGATCAACGTTGGATATGTTGGATAAGAACAGATAACTCCTTCATTGTTGGAATCCGGTTAGATACAAACGTTGGTCCAATGTTGGAAACACGTAGCTCGAAAGCCGTTGGACAAACTTGTTGGACCAACGTTAGATCAACGGCCGGGACATCCACATACAAATATCACAATCTAATGTTAGAATCAGGTTGGATACCAACGGTGGTCCAACGCTAGAAACTCACTGCAGCTCGACAGACGTTGGACAAACTCGTTGGAATAACGTTGGATCAACGTTGACATCTGCATCTTTCAATTTTTCAATTTGCGCATCTGTTGCGCGTCGGCTACTCATAGCCGATTTGTGTAAGTTAGCTGCCATAGACACAAGAGGGCTTGATATTATCTACATGTAGCGGGGTAGCAACATCACGGCAGTTCGTTTGTATTTATTTTGTGTTTTTTTGAAGATCTCGATCGGGGCAAGTTTCTAGGTAATAATTGACGGTGATGTATGCTGTAGTATATTTTGCGTGCTTTCCCCGGTATTTGGTGTGTTATTGTCAGCTGAGATTTCCACGCCTAGCTGTTCGCCTGCGTGAGTGGTAGATGTGTTTGTGCGTGCGGCTGCAGTCTATATAGTATATACTGCTATCGTTCTTTGACAATTTGCTGTCAATTCAATGAGATTAAATTAAATCCCTATTTTTAGTTTGAATTGATACTCATCGAGAAAATGATCTAGATTTAAGGTATGCATGCATTTGATTAGTGGTAAATGTGTAACACAAAAAACAGTGAATCTAGCAAAATTGTCATGGGAGTGAAATATGCAGAATCACAGTAGGACAAGTATGAAGTAAACACCACATAAGCTTCAGCTATAGTGCATTGTTTGAATTATGATGTATAAATACTTCATTGATGGAATGAGGTACTATTCCAATCTTGATCCACTATTAAACACTCATCATTGTGAAGGTATTGGACATTAAGCTTCCATGGATTAACGTTATACTATATAGCTTAGGTGAAACGTTAATCCAACGAGAATCCAACATTTCACATCTGTTGTTCACTAGCTTTGATGTTAGAAAAGTCAATTATTTTAATTGTAGCACAGGTGGTTAAAAACCCCTTGCATAATAAAAGGATTTAAAATTAGCTGCTGGAATCAGGATGTATGCCAACGTTTGCTTGTTGGACACATGTTGCTTTGACGTTGGATCAACGTTTGTGTACGCCCAACCAACGTTGCTTCAACATTGGGCGAATACAAAATACCAACCTTGGATTAACGTTGACAAATAACAATTTTCCAACGATGGACCAACGTTGATCCAAGGTTGGTATTTTGTTTTCGCTAACGTTGGACAACGTTGGTCCAACGATGGACCAACGTTGGCTTGCTACCTGGGGATCAGCAAGAAGAATGTGCTAGATCCTATACCCCATTCACAACACAGGCCAATCGTCATCGATATCTCTGCTGCAGTGGTGCCCCAGAAAGTTCCCCTTAGACGACGCTTTAACTTTCGCAAAGCCAATTGGAAGGATTTCACCAATGACCTCGATGAAGCCTTGGCTGATCTTGACCCTACCCCAGCCAACTACAAGAAATTTATCAAACTGACACAGGACATATCCAAGAAGCACATCCCCCGAGGATGCAGGGAATATTATGTCCCTGGAATCTCTGCAGATAGCGAAGCCCTCTATGATGAGTACTTGAAGCTTTTTGAGGAGGATCCCTTCTCAAATGACACCGTGAATGCAGGAGAGATGCTGACGGCATCAACAACGACCCCAAACAATCAAAAGTGCACTCCAACGTCACTGCTAATCAGGTTGCTCACCAGCTTCTGTTGAATGGCAAAAGGCAACATAAACTCCAGCAAAAAGAACATCCTCCATGGAACCAGTTCGATGAAGAATCCAACTGGACCTTTACCCTGAAAGAACTCCAGACAGCAATCAAAAGCCTTAAGAACGGTAAGGCAGCTGGTCTTGATGGCATCCGGACTGAGCAGATTAAGCATTTCGGACAGGTTGCTCTACTATGGCTTCTTACTCTGTATGACAATTGTGTACTCAAGTCCCAACTACCAAAGATCTGGAGGAAAGCTCGAGTAATCGCTATCCTCAAACCAGGCAAAGATCCACAAGCGGCCAAAAGCTACAGACCAATCTCCCTACTATGCCATCCCTACAAGCTTTTTGAGCGCCTCATCTTGAACAGACTTGGCCCTATTACGGAACAGCATCTAATCCCTGAACAGGTCGGCTTCCGTCCTGGGAGGTCATGCACAAGTCAGGTCCTCAACTTGACTCAGTTCATTGAAGATGGCTTTGAGAGGAATCAACCTACCGGCGTAGTGTTTGTAGACCTTACGGCTGCCTATGACACAGTGAACCATCGATTACTCCTCAATAAGCTGTACAGGATGACAAGTGACATCCATCTGACCAAACTCATCCAACTGCTACTAGGAAAAAGACGTTTCTTTGTGGAGCTGAACGGAAAGCGCAGCAGGTGGAGGATACAGAAGAATGGACTCCCACAGGGCAGTGTTCTCGCTCCAGTCCGGTTCAACATCTACACGAATGACCAACCCGTCTCTCCAGGCACAAGGAGCTTCATCTATGCTGACGATCTCGGCATTGCCACCCAGAACAGCGATACCAATGAGATAGAGAGCACCCTAACATCAGCCCTAGACAACCTGACAGTATACTACAGAGACAACCAGCTGAAAGCAAACCCTACCAAGACCCAGGTCTTGGCGTTACCCTGGATCGAACACTTTCATTCAAGCACACTGTTAAAAAAAACAGTAGATTTTACAGAAAAAAAAATACAGAATCATTCTGTAAATTGTTGTAACTGGAAATTTCCTTTAATTTAACAGAAAAGATCTCTAAAAGAAAAGAAGAAAGTTTTTTTTTACAGGAACTTGTTATGCTTACAGACCCCATGTACTGATTTTCTGTAATTTTACTGAGTGCTTCGTGAAATAAAATAATCCTCATATTTTAAGGAAAGATCTGTTTTCTTACAAAATTCATTTGAGAATCATCGTAGCCGCAGACCATCTGTAATTTTAAAGAATAATTCTAAAGGAAACGAAATAACTGTTCTTCAACAGAATCTGTCATTTATTTTACTTTAAATAAAAAGAAGAGAAGTCATTTTGCAGAAAATTGTTATGCTTACAGACCCCATGTACCGATTTTCTGTAATTTCACAGAGTGCTTCGTGGAATAAAGTAATCCTCATTTTTAAAAGAAAGATCTGTTTTCTTAAAAAATTGTTTCGTGAATCATTGTTGCCGCAGACCATCTGTAATTTTAAAGAATAATTTTAAAAGAAACGAAATAGCTGTTTTTCAACATAATTTTTCAATTATTTTACTTAAAAAGAAAAGAAGAACTGTTTTTTTACAGGAAATTTGTATGCTTACAGTACTGATTTTCTGTTATTTTACAGAGTGCTTCGTGAAATAAAGAAATCCTCATTTTTAAAAGAAACATCTGTTTTATTACAAAATTATGTTGTGAATCATTGTAGACGCAAACCATCTACAATTTTAAATAACAATTCTAAAAGAAACGAAATAACTGGATTCCAACACAATTTTGCATTTATTTTACTTTAAATAAAAAGAAGAAAAGTTTTTTTTGCAGAAAATTGTTTTGCTTACAGACCCCATGTACCGATTTTCTGTGATTTAACAGAGTGCTTCCTGATATAAAGCAATCCTCAGATTTTAAGGAAAGATCTGTTTTCTTACAAAATTGCTTTGAGAATCATCATAGCCGCAGGCCATCTGTAATTTTAAAGAATAAATCTAAAGGAAACGAAATAACTGGTTTTCAACTGAATTTATCATTTATTTTACTTTAAATAAAAAGAAGAAAAGTCATTTTGCAGAAAATGTTTATGCTTACAGACCCCATGTACCGATTTTCTGTAATTTCACAGAGTGCTTTGTGAAATAAAGTAATCCTCATTTTTAAAGGAAATATCTGTTTTCTTACAAAATTATTTTGTGAATCATTGTAGACGCAAACCATCTATAATTTTAAATAACAATTCTAAAAAAAAAACGAAATAACTGGTTTCCAACATAACTTTGCATTTATTTTACTTTAAATAAAAAGAAGAAAAGTTATTTTGCAGAAATTTGTTTTGCTTACAGACCCCATGTACCGATTTTCTGTAATTTCACAGAGTGCTTTATGGAATTACGTAATCCTCATTTTTAAAGGAAAGGTCTGTTTTAAAAAAGCTAGGACTATAACGTGCGGTGTGCCACAGGTGTCAGTAACATTGTTTTAACTTATATTTAACTAGTTACCTTGTTGTACTGACTACTTTGAGTTTAGATTGTTTGCAGATGATTCAATATTTTCATACTTTTGATGAGAGTCAAAAGGAAATAGATTCAAATTAAGTTAATGAGCGATTAAATGCAGTTCAAAATGGTGTAATGCTAATAAACTCTATTAATTTAAAGAAAACTAATTATATGATTATCCAAAGCAAAATACAGGTAATGAATGTAAACGGTGTCCTTAACTGTCTGGTACAGATATTAATCATGTTAATGTTGTAATTGTGGCATCTTTTCTAGGAGTTGAAATTGATAGTATACATTGATTTGGAAAAATCACATTGACTTTGTAAATAAGTGCGTTAGCTATTTAAATTGAGATATTTTGGGCCTCAGTATATTCTTGTGCTTTTGTATGAATAATTTATACAACTTCAAATTCTCTATGGAATTGAGGTATGGGGAAGCAGTTCTAAATCTCACTTGTATTCATTTAGCTCAACAAATGGCTATGCGAGCTATTATTTCAATTTCAATTTTATTTCCAATGATATAAAAACATCAACATTACGAAAAAATCAAGTGAACAATTAATATCACATTATTACATAGATCTATACGGCGGGGTAATATCAATACTATATAATAGTATGATTAATAAAATAAAAGTCCACAAAGCTTGAAGAAAGGACAGCCCGTTGTAAGTATACTTTGATAATTATTACATTTTCATTATTGGGAGAATCCTCGAAACCACTGTTTAAACAATTGGGGATGTAAGATGATTTTAGTTTGCATAAACTTGCAGTTTCAACATTTGTATATGATTTGTACTTTACCACACTCATTATTAGAATATTGTCAGATGTTACACCATACTTATGAAACAAGACTTTGTTGGACCAAAGCTTTGGAATAGCTTACCCCAGAAGATTAAAGAACAAAAAACAAGATATTCATTTCATAAGACCCTCACAATTTATTTGTTGAACAAATACATCTTTTGCATAGGTTATTATTTAATTTCAAGAATTATTATATCAGCTTTTGTAATACTGGATAATAAAGAGAACCGATCTCGACAAACACCTGTGCTAACTTTCGGTTCTCTACCCATCAGAGCCTAAGGCCCACATATTTGTGGTTTGGTAGTCCTACACTTAAACAAGAAGAAGACTAGTTATGTGAAGTGTACATAAAGAAAGGGCATAAATTCCTCTATTTTTAGATCCCTATTTTGTTACTCTACCTGCTTTAGTTATTTGTAATGATTTTTTTATTATTGCGTAAATCACTATAATTTAGAAAAATCCTTATATTGGCAACACATTGTAATATTTTAAAAACAGATATTGGCGTTCAAATTGGCAACTTTGCAGCAAAGTCACTTCATATATTTTGTCTTAAATGGTCATTACTAAATATTTTCCACCTATTTTTATGTCATTGATCGGTCAACAAAATTTAGGAGTTGCCAATTTGTAGAGGAAAACAATGATCAGATTTGCCTTAAAATAGCTCTCGTCCTTGATGGGTTAACAACAATTTTAACTTTTGTATAAATATAAAATAATAGTTTACAGTTCGTATTTTAATAATTTGCCTTGGATGTATGTTTTAATGTACATACGATATTGTTTTTGTTGTTGTTAATACACTTCAAACTTCAAACATGGGACATATTATGGCCCCACAAGGGTACACCCACCTAGAACCCACTTAATGAAACCATATGGGGCCATCTGGGTGCCCAGATAATGAAACCATATGGGCAGCCCATAATGCTGGTTCCATAATCGATCCCCACGCTATCCCCATTGCTATCGGGAATTCATGATCGATTATGAACAATTGTAAGTGAATGTAAATTTCTTTCTTTCTTTTTGTAATTAATTCTTTTGAAAGCATTGTTATCATGTCCTTGTTGTTGAATATAATTCATAAACATGTAAATAACAATTGTATATTGTGTTATGAATTTGATTTGAAGGCTAATCATTTCAGAATCAACTCTCTGCAAATACTAACCACTAAAAACTCGCATACCTAGAAGATGTGTATATATATGGAACCGATTACACAAAATGTTCGTAGGAAAGGTAGGATGTTAGAATGATAGGACTAGGTTAATAGGCATGGCATAGGATTACAGAATTAGGATTAAGTTAGGGACGTGAATAAGTAGAATGAAGCTCACCACAAGTGCGCCATATTTCATTTTTGTGATATGGATTGACTTTCTGTTTTTTTAAAGAAGAAATTGTTTTTATCACATACAGATATTTTATAAAAACAGAAAAGTAGTAAATTGCAATAAGATTTATGCAGTAAAATTACAGGAGTTCTCGAGACTCTGCTGCAAGTACATTTCTGTTTTTTAAAGAAGAAATGGTATTTATCACACACATATTGTCTGTTAAAAACAGATAAGTAGTAAATTGCGAAAAGAATTGTGCAGTAAAATTACAGGAGTCCTCGAGACTCTGCTGCAAGTACTTTTCTGTTATTTTAAAGAAGAAATTGTATTTATCACGCACAGATTGTCTGTTAAAAACAGATAAGTAGTAAATTGCGAAAAGAAGTATGCAGTAAACTTACAGGACATCTCGAGACTCTGCTGCAAAGCACTTTTCTGTATTTTTACTGAGAAATTTTCTAACAGTGCAGCATATCGGAAAGGTGAGGGGGAAAGTGAGGACCAGGAACAACCTCCTCCGGAAACTGACAAACTCCTCTTGGGTGCCAGTGCATCTACACTACGGGCAACAGCTCTTGCACTTTGTTATTCTGCTGCGGAGTATGCGTGCCCAGTCTGGGAAAGATCCACGCACTCGAAGAAACTTGACCCAATTCTCAACGATAGCTGCAGAGCAATCTCTGGTTGTCTAAAGCCGACAAATGTAAGCAGCCTATATGTCCTGTCCGGCATTGCTCCACCCGATATACGCCGGTCAGTAGCCAGTAGCGTAGAGCGTCTAAGACAAAGTCAGGATAGCCGCCATCCATGTTATGACATCCAACCATCCCAGAAACGGCTCAAATCGAGGAAAAGCTTCCTACACTCTGTCCAACCGCTGACCGAATCCCCACAGGTGGCCAGACGTAGGCTTTGGGAGGAGAGGCGCAGCAGTAACCGCCACCATGACAAGCTACCTCTCCCTACTAAGGAGCAGTTACCCCCAGGACACAAGCAAGACTGGAAGACATGGAAGTCCCTCAACCGACTTCGCACAGGGATGGGTCGATGCAAAGTCAACATGAAAAAGTGGGGATACACAGATGATGACAACATTAACTACGACTGTGGAACATCACAAACCATGCAACACCTCCTTCAGTGTCCTAACCTGGAGGAACAGTGTAGTCAAGAAGATCTGGTGGTTGCGAATGAGACAGCCCTGCGATGTGCAAAGTCATGGCCAAATATTTAATATTCTAGACTAGTAGTGTAGCGTAGTGTAGAGTAGTGTAGATGTAGGATACGAAAGAAGAAGTAGGGTAATTAGTATTTTGTGGATTTTGGAAGTGTAGAAGTGGTGGTTATTGTGGCTTTTGGGGAATAAAGTCGGTGTTGGACTGGTTTAGTAGTTGGTATGGTTATAATCTCTGTGAGGTTGGGATCTGGGATAGCTAGTGGCGTATATTTTTGATACTACAGTTTGGATTGTTGGCGGGATGATTCTCGACGTGACTGAGTTTCATCGGTGTGTTAGAGGGACCAATATGGTTAGTAATCGTTTGCGGCATGTGGCCTATATATCGGTTTGAGGTCGTTTGTGTGAGTGGGACCAAGAGAACCGGTTTGAGAGGCCCTGTGTGGTCTGGACCTAGCCAGTGTGAGGTCATGGATGAGAACTGTAGCGTATGAGGGGCTGTTAGGTTTGATTGATTGTTGTTGAATCGGGTGATAAGATCTGCGTGATCGTGTAGCATGTTTGCTGGTGGATATATCTAGCGTAAGCATTTGTTTTAGATTGAGTCAACCTCATTATAAATATGACGTTGGTGATATTTATGCTTGTAGAATGCAAGTAAATTGTCACATTGATTGTGGTTAAGATCAGTGGTGTACCCAGGATTTTTTCAAGGGGGGGGGGGGGGGGGTTATTTTGTAAAATTTTCGAAGCCGAGACCAAGTACCTTCAAATTGCCATTTGTTTCAATATAATTCAGGTATGGGTATATTCGTGTTATGTTATTGCGTTTTGAAGGGTAATATATAAACACCCGAGGTTGTAGAATATTATATATATACGAAGCGAGCTTGAAAATTTTAGCAATTTAGCATCGGAAAATTGCCATTTGTTTCAATATTATTGTATGGGTATATTCGTTTATGACTTATGGTATGGCGTTATTAAGGGTAATATATAAACACCCGAGGTTGTAGAATAATATATATATACGAATGCGAGCGAAGCGAGCTTGAAAATGTTGGCAATTTAACATCTGAAATTGCCATTTGTTTCAATATTATTGTATGGGTATATTCGTGTTATGATAATTCGTTTTGAAGGGAGTATATAAACACCCGAGGTTGTAGAATATTATATAGGCCTATATAAGAATGCGAGCGAAGCGAGCTTGAAAATTTTAGCAATTTAACATCGGAAATTGCCATTTGTTTCAATATTATTGTATGGGTATATTCGTGTTATGTTATTGCGTTTTGAAGGGTAATATATAAACACCCGAGGTTGTAGAATATTATACATATAGGAATGCGAGCGCAGCGAGCTTGACAATTTTAGCAATTTAATATCTGAAATTGCCATTTGTTTCAATATTATCTCGTGGACAATTTTTGAAGCCGAGACCAAGAACATTCAACATTTTCGAGCCCGAGACCGGGTTTCTTCGCAATTTTTTGAGGCCGAGACCGCTTGTAAGTGGTCTCGAAACCGCTTGTAAGTGGGAAGTGGAGACAGACAGGACTGTTATATTTTTAAGGTTTTATATATTGCACGGATCGATCAGCATGGAGGGACCTCGCATCCTTTTCGCCAAAGCTTGAAAAAGACTCGATAGTACCCTGTAAGCTATGATGACAACGCTGTACCAAAGACTGGAGTGTAAGCTACCACCTTTTTAAACAAAGCGTCATGCATGGAAATCAACTTCTACATGAGGCTGTCAGAGATTGAGCATCGCAATTTCAGCGGGCCATGTGTATATCATACGGACTGACATGAGGCAATTGCCGCTCAGATATACATGTATACTGCACACATGGACCCCGTTTGTTGATATACTGAGCATTGAGGAAGCAGAGTACATGGAAGGCCTGCCTGTTTCAACGTTATGTGAGTGGATATGGAAGCATTCACGCGGTATATTGTTAAAAATTAGTCTCACGAATATAGTGAGCCTTAATTGATTCGCGGTCGTGTTCTTTATATGGCTTTATGTAAATAAATATTGTGGATCTGTGTTTCAAACGATTTGGCACAGATCGAGAAGGAATCGTTTGAATCCTTGTAAATATATATTTTGTCGTTGTGCAGAGCACGGGCAATCCTCGAGTCGAGTTTAGGCTTTGAGGTAATATTGATTGTAAATTTAGCTTTATAAAGAAGGAGCTATTATGGGCAAGTGAGGTAGCACTCACAATGTGGTTTGATTTGTATTTATTTGAGAGCTCCCTACTGCTCATTTTATATGAGGGAGGGGGAAGATGGGATAATTCTCCCATTGATTTTTGAAAATTGGCACCGAGTGAGGAAAAATCCAATTGATTTTGGGATTGTACAAAATAAAGGATGTGTTAGCCTCGGGCGATTTTGAAATAAATAAAGTATTGTTCATAGAGTTTTAATTGGAGACAGTGGGTCGCTCTAATTTTTGGCGTATTTGGACAAATCGTCACCCCTTTCTAGTCATTGAATGTGCAATGGCTTATTTTGAGTCATTATTTTATGGACATTTTGTTTATATAAGAAGACTAATTTTTGAAAAAGTTGTTTTGAAGTTTGAAAATTAGTCACTTTCGGTACGATTAGTTTTCCTTCTCCGTTTCGCTTATAGAAGGAAGTTTAATTATATTTTGGGTAGGAAGTCTAATACGGGACAATCTTCCTACCAGACGGTTTAGTTGCGTTGTTTACCTGAGGAGTTCAAGCGTCTGGGTAATGCCAAAGAAGGCAGCCTTACGCTCCCAGGTAATTCTATGAGTTGTTTTCAGTTGTCATCATACCCGAATGGCAAAGGGGCACTGCAGGAATTCGTTCCGGATGAGTGCTACTTTACCTGGGGCAAGGATGATAGGAGGTGGTTGTGAGCGAGCACAGCTCACTTTCAGTTCATTCGGTAGGTGACCACCTGAAAACTTATCGACTCGGCTATCGGGGCTGAGCCGATTTATTCGTTTTTAATGAGCGCATTGTGAATGAGCCATGACCCAAGGGTGCTGGTTCTTCACACAAGTTGGGAGACCCGCCTCCCAATGAGCTCAATAACACGACAGGAATGGTCCGTTCTCAGACTGAATGGGGAGCCACGACTCGAGAGTGCTGGCTCTTCATTCAAGAACGCGTATTGGGGAACCACGACCTACGGAGTCTGGTTCCTGGCAATATTGGCATCTCGGGACAGTTACTGGGCACACATCCGGACTGTTCATAGAGCCAAGGCATTTTTACGGGCGATTATTCGGTTCAGGATTCGGTCTCGGCTAATTACTGCCAGACCTCCTCGTGGAAAGTGTTTCGGCAGTTCTTGTCGGTGATTTGTGTTTCAATCACCGGCGTGGTTTTCGTGGGAGGCCACTACATTCCTCCCCCAGGGAACAAACTCCTTGTTCAATAAAACGGGGGGGGGGGATGTTGTGGGAGTCACTTTAGTGTGTGTGCCACACCGATGGCTCCTCTCACGGGAAACGCTGCCCGTTGTAATAGGATGTTGATCGTTGGCTCGGCGGCGGCCTAACTCTTGGGGGTATTCAACCATATCCCCAAGGGTGCGAGTGCTCCGACGCACGAGTGGTTTGTGGCACTAGCGAGCGGTATGTTTGGGAACACATACTGCGAGCGCGCGCGATTCAAACTGCGTAAGGTAGAGGCACACTTCGGGAATATCCGCCATAAAGCTTGGCCAGATCAACCTCGGGGTGCGTGGAGTGAGGATAGCCGCGGGCATCGTCTCTCCATGGCACGTGGTTGGGGCTGGTCGGTGTTTTCAAAACGGGTTGTCGGGGACAAATTGGGATGGCTTTGGGAAGCCTTTTGGATAGGTTTTTAGGACTAGGATTTATGTTGCATGTCGTGTAGTTTTGTACCGTTTATGGTGTGTTTGTTGGGTTTATGAGTTGGGATACCGGGGCGTGGCTCAAACAGAGTCGAGTATTAATTGGAGACCGCATGGTTGGAGTCGTCGGCTCGTCGCGCCTTGGCACAGGTGTGTGTGAGCAGCTACACTGTACGGGCGGCGAGAGGCCGAGACTGGAGCTCAGGGGGAGCTAATATGGGGTAAGTTGTACATGTGTATTTCGTTATTGTGTGACTCTGAGTGAGTGTATGTTGAGTGCACGATAGCATCTCTATGATTTCTTGTAAGGGGTTTTAAGGGGTGCAAAATCACCCCCAGAATCACTTCAACATGTTAAAAATATAGACAAATTATTGATAGTGGGAGATTTTAATTCCCATAATAGTTTATGGGGAAGTGAAAAAATTGATAAAAATGGACGATTGATAGAGGATTTTTTGTTGAAACAGAATTTGGTTATTTTAAATGATGGATCTGGTACTGTACACGTCTTGACCCCATTTCGGGGAGAATGTCATGTTTAGACTTATCCTTGATCTCATCGGGGATAGCCAGTAAGTGCACCTGGTCGGTCTTTGCAGACAAGTTCGGAAGTGACCACTTCCCAGTCTGCATTCAATATAGTGTTAATAATATGGAAAAAGAAAAAAAAGGATAATCCATTTTTTAGGTGGTCCTTTAAAAAAATGGATTGGACAAGCCTTTCATAGATTGAGTGAAGAAAGGATGAATATTGAAACATTATAATTGATGATGTAAATGTATTTTATGCAAACTTTGTGGAATGTTTATATGATATATTAAATGAGTTATTAAGTAGAAAGAAAGGAAAGGGGTGTAATGCAGTCCCATGGTGGACAGAAGAATATAATGTAAAAATAAAAGCAAGAAACAAGGAAAAAAATAAATTGTTGAAATTTGGAGTGTTGAAATGTTCAACTATATAAAGATAAGAAAGAGAAGCTCAGTGGACTATACGGGCAAGCAAAACGAACCTTTTGGTTAAATTATGCCATGATGTTAACAGTTTCGGAATTGTTTCGGAATTATGGAATTTTATTCGAATGTTAAATGGCAATACAGGTAAGAAAGTCAAACAAATGTCGGTAATATATAAAGGAGAACAGGTGATAGTAAATGACCAGGATAAAGCTGACGAGTTTGGAGAGTATTTTACATCCATTGGAAACTCAGTTAGTGGTCATAAGACTAAGAAGAGAGAAGTGCTTGAAGCGTTTAAGCAAATTGATGGTGAGAAAAGTTGTAATAATACTTTTGATTTGGTAATAAATGAACCATTCACAATGTTGGAGTTGGAAAAGACTTTGAAGGAGAAAAAAGTATCGACTCCTGGGGAAGATGGCATAACTTATGAAATTTACCAAAAAATGTCCAAAATTGCCAAGAAGGTCTTGTTGAATATATTTAATAAGATATGGAGTACTGGCTTTGTACCAGAACAATGTAAACATGCGATTTTAATTCCTGTATTGAAGTTGAATAAGAATGCTACTATAGGACGTCATCTTATCGACCTATTTCTTTGTTATCTTGTTTTATGAAAATTATGGAGAGTATGGTAAAAGAAAGATTACAATGGTATTTAGAAAAGAATGAAATATTAAATAATAATCAGAGTGGCTTTAGAAAGAATCGAGGCTCTATAGATAATATTGTGCATTTAGAAAATGAGATACAAAGACATTTACGAGTTGGTATGAAGACTCTTGCAGTATTTATTGACTTAGAAAAAGCTTACGATACCCTGTGGACGAAGGGACTCATTGTTAAGCTTAGTAATATAGGCCTTAAAGGAAATATTCTTGTTTTTTAAGGAATTATTTGTTAGACCGTACATTTCAAGTTCAAGTAGGGGAAAGCAAATCCCAAATTATCCCGGGGGGTCTGTCCTCATAGAAAGGGGGGTATCATGCGTGACCAAGGACTTGCCAAAAGCACCCTAAACGAGTATTTGCGTAGGGTAGCAAAAAATACTTGCTTAGTGTTTATCAGAAAAATTGATTACAAGTAATCATTTTTTGTAAACCCCTAAGCAAGTATTTTTGATACCCTAAGCAAGTAATCAATTTTTTGTAAACCTCTAAGCAGGTTATAACTATATTTGATACCCTAAGCAAGTAATCTTTTTTGTAAACCCCTATTAAAAGCAAGTTATAACTATTGTTGATACCCTAAGCAAGTAAGCTGAGTTTTTGAGACCCTAAGCGAGTAATTCATCTTTTTGAGACCCTAAACGAGTAATTCATCAGCCTAAAAAAGATACTCTTTTTCCTGATTTTGGGTGATTTTGAGACCCTAAACGAGATACTCGAGTATCTCGCCTGATCGTAAAAAACCACCCTAATTACTCGTTTTCTTGGTCACGCATGATACCCCCCTTTCAATGAGGACAGACCCCCCCCCCCCCCCCCCCCCCACCCGGGCAAATTATGCACCCCAAAAATGGCACCTCAAGGTAGCATTCTTAGTCCTTTATTGTTTAATGTGATGTTGACGGATATCCCTATGCCCCTAACATTCATAATTTAGTTTACGCAGATGACTGTGTCATATGGAAATCTGGTTATGATATAAAGACGAATACGCAATTGATACAAAATTGCATCAATACATTGGATTCATGGTTTTTGTCATGGGGTTTGAAAATGTCTCTAGAGAAAACAGTTCCTGTCCTCTTTTCTAATAAATCAAATGACGATATTAAATTATATTTAAGAGAACATGAATTGCTACTGAAAATCAGCATAAGTATCTTGGAGTTATATTTGATAAACGCCTTACTTGGCGGCCTCACATAACAGATGTTGCAAATCGGTGTAAACGTAAATTAAATGTAGTCAAGAGTTTAGCTCATGCTAAATGGAGTGGGGATGCTAAAGAACTTTTGATGGTATATAAATCTCTGATTTTATTAACCATATATTACGCTTGCGAAGCTTACGATTCAGCGGCACCCAGTATTAAAAATATTTTAAATTCAGTTCAGTACCAAAGTTTATATGTATGTGCCGGCGCACGCAAGGGGACATCTCTCAGAGACCTACAAGTGGAATTAGGAGAGATGCCCTTAGACTTACGAAGAGAAATGTTATGTTGTAGACTTAAAAAGCGTATTGAAAGTGTAACAAATCATCCTTTAAAAGAGGATATCAAAGATTGTTGGCAATTTCATATATATGGAGGTAATAATTCTAGGACAGCCTTTGGCCAAAGATTAATGGAATTGATGACAATTGACTTTGAAGTTGAGGATATGATTTGCTCCAGAATCCCTTTTTGGCACTTGAACGTACCCTTGATATTAATGGAATTACAGGATTATATTTGTAAAAGAGACAATCAATTGTTTCAAAGGCAAGCAACAATAGAAATGATAAATACAAAATGGAAAAATTATTTGCAAATATATACTGATGGATCCAAATCACCAGAACAGGAGAGTGCAGCCGCCGCCTTCTTTGTCCCTTACTATGATTATTCATTATCTAAGAGACTTTCAAATTATACATCCTCTTATAGGGCAGAGATGGCGGCTATTGTGCTTGCTTTAGAATGGGCTATATAATCATCCCAGTTTGTATACGGGGGCAGTTATTTTTAGCGACTCGCTAAGTTCTTTACAAGCCATAAAGAGTTGTAAAGACGAACTTCCTGTATACGAAATTGTATATTGGTGTTCACAATTGAAGAATAAAAGGATGCTTGTATATTTTGAATGGATTCCAAGCCATTGTGGTCTAAATGGTAATGAGATTGTGCATATAGAAGCGAAACGAGGTTTGAAAAAAAAATAGAAATTGATAACAAATTAGCAAGATATGAAGTTACCGGTAATAGTGTTATAAAGAAATGGATGTATGTTAAATGGCAGAAAAGATGGGAAGGAACGGAATCATGTCTTAAAGATGTGCAAAAAAATGTTTAGAGTATATACATATGTAAATTAAATAATAGAAAAAAGGAAAGTATTTTGCATTGTTTAAGAATGGGAAACATTGGTTTAAATGTAAATTTATGTGTATTGAAAAAGCACGATACTGGGTATTGCCCTAATAATTGTGAGGGTATATTTGAAACTATTACACATTTTTTGTGTCAGTGCCCAGAGTACATAGTTCAAAGGGCCATGTTGATGGCTGAAACAGGTTTATATGAGGAAAACAAAATAATGTCTTTGTTAAATTCTTTAGAGTGACCCATCCAACAAGCTCTTGTTGATTATGTGAAAAGAACCGGGAGATTACTCATACTATACTAGGCCTAAGAATGTTGTTATCGTTTCATTATTATGATAATAAGACACCCACTTCCACATATGTGGCGGGAGTCCCGATGTGAGAGGTGGGCTCTGTTATAAAAAAAAAAAGGAAATTGTTTATAATTTTTGTATATAAATGCATGAAGTTATTTGATTTATTTTGGTTTCGTCTTATAATTAATATTAAGAGGCCCACGACCACATATGCGGCGGGAGTCCCGATGTGAGAGGTGGGCCTCGGTGAGATATAAAGGAAATGTTTATATTGTCTATTATATTAATACGGTAAGCTTCAACCCCTCGAATCATGTCCCACTCGAGATATCCTCACCCCGAGGATTCGGCGACTCCCCGACCGTCGTGATCGAAGGATATACGTTTTGCGGAGGACAATAAGGCATTCCCGAGTCGCTCTCGCCCCGTGGTCATCGTCCAGATCGAAGCAAAGGGAAAGTCAGCAATGCCGTTTGCTATAAAGATAAGGCGCCGAGCATTGACTAACGATCTATCGCCGTAAAATTATTTGTAAGAATATAAATTGGAGTAGATAAAACAAATAATATATTGAGAAACCATTTTAGATATAACACGTTGCGAAACTACCCAGGTTTTGATAAATATCAATATTTATATTACGCGGATGGTATGGTAATGATCGCTATTGCCGATTGGCAGTGGGCCGTATGCATAAAATCAAGCAATTGCTTGTGCTAGCCTTTTGCTTGAATCGGTATGCATAAAAACAAGCAATTGCTTGTAAGCAAAAGCATTTGCTTACAAGCACAAGCAATTGCTTACTGCTCGTAAGCAAATGCTTACCAAACAAGCAATTGCTTAAAACCGTATGCATAAAACGAACCTTTTACTTGTCTTGATAAGCAATTGCTTGCGTTTTTTCAAGCACATCCAGACCAGCTTGAGCTCTTGCTTACTCAGGGCATTCGCGTTTAAGGATCAATTTTTCGTACCGTTTCAGGATGATTTCAAGCTCCATATTCCAGAGGTTATGTTGTGATCAAATTCCTGTTATTTTAAATTTTTACGGCAATTTTTGACCATCGATCTGCACAGAAACCCCCCTGATGCTCCGCGCTGTTTCCCCCCTATTTGCGTAATAAAAAATACTGCTGCCAGGTCGGGCACGAAGCGTTGTTGCCCTGCAGTGCGATATTCGCACAAACGTAACGATCCTTTGTCCAACACGTAAGCAATTGCTTGGCAGTGCAAGCAAAAGGTTTGAGCACAAGCAAAGGCTTGTGCATACGAATTTAAGCAATTGCTTGAACTTGATCTTTTGCTTGACAAGCTCTTGCTTGTGCTTAAAGCATTTGCTTATAAGCAATTGCTTGTTTTTATGCATACGGCCCATTGTGTTTGTAAGTGCATCGACGACAAAATGCGACAACTTCAATTTAGCTGCGGTTATACAACGCGCAATGGCTGTACAGCCGTGTATGTACACGTCGCGGAGTCATCTAATCACCCCACCGAACCGTAGTTTATTTGCATAGGTCACTGACCTGCTGACCATCGTCTCTATTCGCCCTACCGTACACGATACTATAATTGCGCCAGCTTGTGGTAAGATGTATATATTAAGTCAGCCACGAAGCTAGCATGCAGTACCAGAAGAGACGCCGACGGGGTGGGGGTGGGGGTAGAATGGACGGGGAGGTATCTGCTCATTATGCATTGCATGTATAAACCGCTATCATCGGGTTTCACAAGAGTATGAACAAAATGTATACGCGGGAGAACTTAGTTTGGATATGAATTGTGTAGGGGACACGACGAGTTATGTGTCATGCAGGCAATTGAAGACACGGGGTGGGGGGGGGGGGGGCAGCGGCGAAGCTAGCAAGAACACGAACATAGTGTACTGTATCTAATTTGATACAAGCGGAACAAATTATCGGGGGTGGGGGTAGAATGGATGGGGGAAGTATCTGCTCATGTAGTATGCAAATGCATGTATATTCCTTTCAAGGGAATATACATGTATCATGATCATCGGGTTTCACAAAAATATGAACAACGGTATCTGCGGGAGAACTTAGTTTATGATATGAAATGTGAGGGGACACGACGGGTTATTTGTCATACAGGCAATTGGAGCCGCGGGGGAGGGGGGGGGAGGGGTGGGGGAGGGGGGAGCGGCGAAGCTACTTTATTAGCAAGAACACATACATAGTGTATTGTATCTATTTTAATACAAGCGGAACAAATTATGGATCATATTAAATATGGGGGATAACTGAATAACTTTGCGTGGATACTAAATCATCATGGTTTTGTTATACATTGGCCGGATGTATCGTTGGACGGGCCCCGACGGGTTGTGGGGGCGGGATTGAGTCCCGGGGGGGGGGGGCACTCATGTATAATGTAAGACGGGTATGTGCCGCTTAAAAGAACCCCTTTTTCACACCCGATCGCAGCTCTAAAGATACCCGATTTTCAAAAATTGCCGCTCCATAGACCCCCGGAATGACTTGGCTAGGTAGTTGAGGTAGCGCCAAGTCCATTATTCTTCTTCATAGTTCGGCTCCATAGACCCCCAGATGTCTTGGCTATGTATTTGACTAGCGCCAAGTCCGTTATTCTCTTCTAGTTCGGCTCCTTGGACCATCATTTGAGCCTTTTTGAGGGTTTCCGTAGGTCTTTGGTAGCTCCAAGTCTATGTATTTTGTAGTTTTAGTCTGCTCCTTAGACTCCCGTTTCAGGGTTTTTGTAGCTCCAAAGACCCTATATTTTGTGCTTGTAGTCAGCTCTTCAGACCCCCATTTCAGAGTTCCGTGCGGCACACCCCCGTCAACAAATAATTCGAGTGCCCCCCCGGGGATTGAGTCGCCCGAGTGTATTTTGTCTTACTATTTAAATGATGACTGTGGGATATTTAGTAAAGTTTTAAAGTGGTGTATGTCATCATCGTCTTTCTCTTACAAAAACCCGCGGATTTCCGCGGGTACAGCTAGTTGTATATAATTGTATTAACAAACATCTGTAGTGATATTGAATAGTTTTGATACACGTAAAATTATATGCATGCTCAAGCCGGTACAGAGACTGTTATAGGATATCTATGCAGGCAACTGAAGACGGTTTTGATCACCATAATAAATTTTGCTCAAAATTAATGACGTGTACGAAAATATTAAGTAAATTACACCCTGCACCTTGCACTTTCACTTACAAAACCCAAACATGTTTGCTACCTCTGTATGTTCTTGGTTAATATGATTTGTTTTGATTTTATATATAATTTTGTTTGTTTTTTGGAATCGGATGCAGGTGCAAAGAAAAACGAAGGCGACCAGAGTGCATCTCCATGCATCGGGGGGCCTAGACTGATTCGTCATTTGAGAAGCCTGCTCAACGTACCGAGCCGGGTTGGCCCGATGATGCCTTTAATTTTGGTTTTGTTTATTGATGGTCTGAAAACGTTTATGCACTTCAAACAAATATATAAATATTTATATAATAATAATAATAAAAATATTAAAATAAAGAAAATAAATGAGAAGAATGAAATAATATTTAGTTTTTGGCGAATATATTCAAATTGAATGAACCGCCAATAAACAGCAAACAACAACATGATCGGTATCCATATCCACACGTAATGCATACAATGAATATCGTTTGAACGGCGATCGCCGGGGAAATCTGCAGCGGTGTTTGCCCACTGACCTCTACTAAGTAGAGGTCAGTGTGTTTGCCACCTCCACGAAGATTACGTACGGTACGTGCGTATATTGCTGTCAGAGCGCACCGTCGCGCGCGGGGGCCGAGAAGGAACGCGCGGCGCGGTGCGGG
>JBAMJV010012270.1:0-33267 GCA_037951105.1 Echinarachnius parma | reverse complement strand
GACTCTATGGAAAGGGATTTCCAATCGTGTACGTATGGAACAGGTTAAAACCAGCTAAGCCAACATTCAATAGGCCACAGATGTTGCAGCCATAAAGCAAACAATGTACACACTATGTGCAGCAAATCACCAATTGAAACTGAGCAGAGGCTTAAAGGGATGCCTGTAAACTGTCTAACTCCACGAAAAAGACTTGGAGCATCCTCGTTTCTCATTGTTTAGCTTAAAATGGTAAGAGAAGAATAAAATAGGGTTAGATTTGTTTAAAATGTATGCCCCTTTAGTACATGTATGACGATATCTATCATTCAGCTCAAGAGCATTAATGAACAGTCATAAACCTTCAAAACGTCATACAGTAATTTGTTGTAAAAGCTGACGCATATTTTCGCTTTTTTAACCAGGAAAGCATTGTCCTTTTTCAATGAAACTTGCACACATCATTTGGACATATCTTACAATGATTTTGGTACAGGATGTGAAGTCTTAAATGTTATTTTGGGTAATATCTGACACGTTACAGGAGCACCTTTACCTATGGAGGGACACCCCTCCCACCACCCTCCCCCCCCCCCCCCCCGTTTAAATAGTTTGACCTAAACAGAATGTATCATGTATGTCTGTTTTAGGATAGTGTAACAAAATGAAGACATTTTGATGATTTTGTGTAGATCTCGAGAGTGTGCAACAACTGTCCACCCCCCAAAAAAACACAATAATAATAAATAAATAAATAAAATTAAAAAAATTAAAAAAAACTAGAATTGTAATACTTGTTTAGAACAAGTATAGGTGGGCTGGTCGAACTAAAATTAAAGACATACTCAAGGGCTCATTTGAGATAGCTTATTGTCTCAGCTACAACATACTCGAAGTTCAGCGTAAACGAAGCTAAAACGAAGAAGATATTGGTCGCGAAAGACGGGAATGTAGAATCCAGTTTTGAAAAAAAGTCATGTCCCATAGAGAATACACGCAAAATGTTAAAAAATGACATGCCTCCTTAAATCACAAAAATACGCCATGATGCCTTTGTCAAAATGAAAAATCGTGGTTATTACATTTGTAGAAAATTGTCTGAGCTAGAACATATCAAAATTTGGAAGAAAATCGATCAACATTTACAGAGATACAATCAATTTTCCAAAAATATGCTGACGTCATAATATGCAAATTGAAATTTTGTGTTTGGAGGCCATTATGATGACGCCATGAGTTAATTGAGGATCAAATGAGACATGAAATCATATCTCCGACTCATAATCTATCCAAATATGAAAAAAAACTTGGGAGTTCCCATCCATTCTGAAGAGTTACAATGAATTTTGTATAGGCATGTTTTTGCCCATATATGCTATGTATTACAAGAGCTCGCGCGCACGGACATGTTTCTTGAACGGAAGCTCATTGCGTTTTTACTAGTCAGAAAAAGGTGAACAAGGTATCAAAATGCTTGGAAAGATGGGCTAAATATGATAACAGAGAAAATTCGGCGATTCTATGTTGCAAAATGCCAGTACGTGCGAAAACGCGCGCGCATGCGCGTGTGCGCGTTTTTTTGTAAAATGCTTAAAATGGCCTAAAACGTATCCAAAATGAATTTGCGACGATTTTGAACATTTTAAAATTTTGCGCGCGCGCTGACGCGCGCACGTACGCATGCGCGCGCGTTTTTTGACCTGAAATTGACCGGACGGATATTGACCTTGATCATGATAAATATGAATGAGAAACAACTTTTCGTTATGAAGATATGATCATGAGAAGATATTCAGAAAATTTTACAAAATGGCGCCTAGATGACGTCATCAGTCAAGGTCAGGGTTCAAAACCTTATTTTGCTTTGTCCATATGCCTATACATATGTGTGCCAAATTTCAAGGCACTTGATTGAGCCATTTTCAAGTTATCTTGCTAACAAAAAAGTGATTGGAAATAAGAAAAATAAAGAATAATAAATAAATAAATAAATAAATAAAGGCAATTCTAACGAAATTATGAGGTGGTCTGTATGATGTACAGCCCACCTAATTAAATAATAATAATAATAATAATAATAATAAAAATAATATTAAATAAATAAAAATAAATAAATAAAGACAAACATAAAAAACAAAACAAAAACAAAATCAAAATTTTCTTCCTTGCCCCCTCCCCCAATTTATTTCCCTGGCTCAGTGAGGCTGTTACCCCACGCTTCCTATACCATTGGAGGTGAAATGATCAGATCTACTATAGGGCTATTCCACGGAGGTATGGCCAAAATGATGGAATTTCAAATGTGTCAAAGTTGCAAATTGTTGTTATTGTTACTTCAAAATATATAACCTGAAGTGTCAAAATCCAAAATATTGTGGTCTTTTGATAGTTTTAAGGAAAATGGCGCCACTTTTGTTGCTCAAATTGGTCGTTCATCAAATTTCTGAAAAATATTATTGCCAAATAATCAAGGGCATATTATCAACTTATTTCCAAGAAAAACTTATTAATTCTGACTTTATTTGTTTGACTATGTGTCTAACTTTCTAAATGATAGTGATTTGTGGGCTTATCAGATGATTTTTTTTTTCGACAATATTTTCCAGTACACAGGACATGTGGAATGTAACGTGAGTGACGAAAAAAGTACAATTTTCTCTCTATTTATTTTGTTAAATGAGATTGAATGGGGCCGAACTAAGTTTTCCTCCTACTACCAGGCCTAGATATCCTCCAAAAATTATAAGGTTTGTATTGACTGGGAACATCACATATTATCAGCGTGAAAACTGTAACGTGAGTGACGATGTAACGTGAGTGACAATATTTCAAGTGCAATTTAGTACTGCTCGTTATGAAAAGTACAATTTTTTGATAAATAATCACACCCAAAAGTAGTGAATTCCTCTAAAGATCCTTAATTTAGGCTTTTAACGCGATTATTTGCACAAAAAAAAAAATTTGAATGTAATATCATGAAAACCCATGCTATAACACTGTAACGTGAGTGACGGTACATAGCCGTGTGTACATTAATATTGCTATTTATACAAACATGCAAATTTGGCCAAATAATTATAGCTAGAGGTTGTGAATTACCCTAAATATCATTAATTTAGGCTTTTAACACGATTCTTTGCAAAATAATTAAATTTGCATGTAATATCATAAAACCCCATGTTATAGCTATGGCACTTTCATTTTGTAACGTGAGTGACGTAACGTGAGTGACGGTCCATTTTTTGTTTACTGTCCGTTCTTTAAAAAATGAATGAAAGAGGCTAAGTTTAAACAGTATTAATATGTTCTTGGGAAGTAATAGAAAGTTGCATCAACATAATTTGCTCTGAAGTCTTATAGTTTTAGCTTGCGTTTCATGCAAAGTTCATTGAAAATTTACAGGGGGCAAAACGCGTAACGTGAGTGACGCTCATTAAAACCTCCTCTAAAAAAATATCGAACAAAGTGTTGAATCATTTACTACCCTTTGCATATGTGTTTGCCCTAGTGGTATGTCATGAAAACAAAATTGAGGTGACAGCTTCTTTTTAAAAAGAACTGGAGTGTGAAACATGTTGTGATTTTGGAGCAAACGTAACGTGAGTGACGTGGAATAGCCCTATACATGTATGCTCAGTAAGAAACATACTTTCGAGAGCTACATGTACCTGCCAGCATTATTTAGCGCCCTTGATCGGCCTTGAACCAGTTGTTTACGGGGAACGGATGGGCAAAGTCTATGGGAATTAAACAAATGAATGAAGTGCAAAACTAAAGTCAACGTACATGTACAAGCTTGGATTGTACTAGTGAGACAATCCATGATAGCATATAGTGTACACAGTTTATGTGGACACACCCTACTTGACCTGATCACATTGTTGAAATTGTTTGTGCTCTTTCAATTGACTAGAAAGTTGCTTTATTTACCTAAAATCACACAAGCATGAAACATGCAAGCCCATTTTGTTGTGACTCCTTTAAACCAAATATCCCATAAATTCTGTTATAGGGCCTATATTCCATAAACACATTTAAGCAAGAAATCTAAGCAATTTGGCTCAGAATTAAGAAAAACTGCTTAGACCATTGAATGATAAGAAAAGAGTGCAGCGAGTAATATAATTATAAACCAATTTAAAAGGGGTACGAAACTGCATTAGCGCCCAAAAGTCAAATCTGTTAGTGTGACAGTGGACGAGGCTAATCGGGCATGGGAGAATACGTACACGTATAATATTCTCAATTTATTTTCAGTCACAAAAACGAATTTTGAAAGGCAAATTAGACAACCCTATAAATATTTGGGCTACAATAAATATCATAATTTACATTTGTGATACATAACAACTTGTATTTGATGAATATATATTAATTTTGACTGCATATATTTATATATCAATTCTAATCCTGAAATGGCTTTGCATCAATTGCTGAAAGTTCCAACAAATATTTGGTCCAGGCTAATGTCTATTGATATTTCAATAATGAAACATTTTAATCTTTGTTTCCAAAGAGGAGTTGTTCCTAGCTGCTGCAAGATATCTAAAGTTATTCCTGTCCATAAAAGTGGTGCAAAAGATGTTTTTACTAATTATCGCCCAATATCTTTATTAACTTGCTTCTCAAAATCTTTGAAAAATGTATAAATGTACGATTGTTAGAATTTTTAGATAAAAATGATATTCTTTATGCTCGACAATTTGGTTTTAGAGAAAAACATTCTACCCTATTAGCTGTGTGTGATTTTTTATTGAATGTAAATAATGCTTTTGAAAATAGGGAACATCTTTTAGGATTATTTTTAGATTTAAGGAAAGCTTTTGATAGCATTAATCACAATATTTTATTTAAGAAATTATATTTTTATGGTATTAGGGGTATATCTTTACAGCTCTTAAAAAGTTATTTGTGCAATAGACAACAGTTTGTTTATCTTAACTCAATTAATTCTACTATGCAATCAGTAACATGTGGAGTACCACAAGGATCTGTTTTAGGACCAATTTTATTTTTATTATACATTAATGATTTGCCATCTTCTTCACCGTCTTTACAATTTTTAATGTTTGCTGATGATACAAATACATTTTTAAAACACAAAGATATCGATCAATTAAACAACATAATGAATAATGAACTGGTAAATGTTCACAAATGGTTTTTAGCTAATAAATTGGTTTTGAATGTTTTGAAAACACATTTTATGATATTTTGTAGTACGTCTAATTAGTGCTGTAACTGACCTTGATGATCGGATCGTTTGATCGGATCGGCAAAATGTTATCGATCTTCGAAATCGGATCGATGATCGGGATCGGATGATCGGCTATTAAAAAAAAAAAAAAAAAAAAAAAAAAAAAAAAAAAAAAAAATCGTTTTTTTTTTCTATGGAAAATGATCCCCAAAAAACACAATTTGGGAATATAAATGAATACCAAAGCAACATATATCCATATTAATAAGCCCAAGGTAATCTTGTACGGGTATGCTTTCATTTCAAACTGATTACCTCTTCTTTTACAAAATTACTCACGCCGATTTTGAGCTTAGTCGCATGTGATTAATTTGTCGTAACCTTTCAGAAACACATGGGACTAAGCTCAAAATCGGCGCGAATAATTTTGTAAAAGGAGAGGTAATCAGTTTTAAATGAAAGCATACCCATACAAGATTACCTTGGGCTTATTAATATGGATATATGTTGCTTTGGTATTCATTTATATTCCCAAAATATGTTTTTTGGGATCATTTTCCAAAGAAAAAAAAACGGATTTTTTTTTTTTTTGCCGATCCGATCTTCCCATTTTTTCTGCATGATCGGAAATCGGCAAAAACGGTCCGATCATGTATGATCGGATCGTGATCGGCATGCCGATCCGATGATCGGTTACAGCACTACGTCTAATATACCAAAATGTAGAATTAATGATTGATAACGTATACATTGAACAGGTGAAAACTGTGAAGTTTTTAGGAGTTTCTATAGATGAGGAAATGAAATTGAAAAGTCATGTTAATAACGTTATAAAGACAATTGCAAGAAATATTGGTATTTTGAATAAGCTACGAGAACATCTTCCCGAGCACATTTTATTATTGTTATATAATACTTTAATTTTACCACATTTGAACTATTGTATTATACTTTGGGGATGCTGCAATAATTATCTTTTAGATCAATTGTTTAAACTACAGAAAAGAGCTGTTAGAATAATAACAAACTCTTCTTATTTATCTCACTCTAAACCCCTTTTTATAAAATTGAAGGTTTTACCCATTTTTCAACTTTATGAATATAATCTAGGTATTTTTATGTATTTATTTCACAAAAAATTATTACCTGATTTATTTGATTCGTTATTTATTCAAAACTCTGATGTACATAATTACGATACAAGATCTAAATCAGACCTTCTTGTTTCTTATGGACACACACAATTTTCTCATTCTATTATTACGTACAGGGGTCCACTTTTATGGAATGGCTTGCCAGAAGAAATAAAGGAGAGTGTATCATTGAAATCTTTTAAAAATAAATTGAAATCTTTTTTATTATGTAAGTTTTAATCTTGACAATTTTCATATTCTTATAATTCTGATAATTCTGATAATTATGTTATAATAGTATAATTCAAATTTCTATGTATCTTATATTTGCGTTATGTCTCGGTGTTATTTTATGTATGACAATGTAACTTTAACTTTATTGAAATCTATTGTAATTTTAAATCCATATTTTATCTAGGGATCATACCCATAAGTTTTTATCAAAACTTCATCTGATCCCTCCACATTCATTAACTTTGTCCATTCTCTTGTCTCTTTGTTATGGTTGTTTTTTTGTTTACTTATGTTTTTCTGTATATACTTCATGCTTTTCTTGTATATTTGTTTTAATGATTTGTGGAATAAAAAAGACAATTCCCCAGGGGGAATTGTATTGAATTGTAAATTGAATTGTAAAAGGAAAGGTTGGCAATCCTGCACCTGGTTATCCTTGATTTGAGTGTGCTAAGCCTAAATTATTTTTGTTCTCTAACTTCAGTCAACACTGCATGGAGGTACATTGAAGTATTAGCGACGCGTTAATGTTTTCGTTTAAATGATCCAATGTTAAATGCAAATTATGCGCATATTACCGAAGTACCCTAATTTTTGCTAATTTTTCTAATTTTTCTAATTTTTAAAGAAAAACATAATAAAAAGTATTAATTATCAAAATGAATCACAGACATGGATAAATTTGAGATTTAGGTATTTACATTGTTTATTCTTGAATTAACGAAGCACGTTAATAAATTATGCAAATATGCTAATGAGATGAGTATAGTATGATTCTGAATTTCTCATGCATTCCTTTGTTTTTCATTTCTTTTGTATTCTATTGTTCATATTTGGTATGTTTTGTATCATTTTGACAATGATATTAGATATTGACAACCATAAAGACAAGGAAGATATACAATTATATGGGGAAAATGGATTGTATTTCACAAGTTTCATAATATGTCCATTCCATTACACACACATTTGAGATCGTAACCTAACCAGGCGCCGTGCGCCTTGCATTTGAGTACACTTGCGGAAGTGACCTTTCTAGCGAGCTTTCCTCTTCCGGGTCAGCGATCAGCGATCAGTTTGGAATTACATTACATACATCAACTCCAGAAATCATCAATTTTATCCTTCTTTTTAGCAAATTATATTCAATGTGCCAATAGTTCATTAACTATCTAGTTTAGACTTTTTAGGCTTTAGAGCTAAACAAATTTTTAAAAATTTGATAGTAAAGTACTAAAGGCGACTTTTGACCTTCTCGCACATCAACCCCAAGCTTTTTAATTTTAAGCACGAAGCGTTAGGTACAGCAGTGTGCTGTCGCACACCCGCTGATTACAGTTAACGAGATCGGTGAGTTAATGTATCATTAGTAGTAGTCCGAAATATAGATAGGACTACAAAATTCGCGCAAAATGCCAAATTTACGAGACTTAAGCCTTTAGAGCCTAAAAATAAGGACTAGCTGCCAGTAACTGACTTTACGTAATCGACAAATGGTTGTCATGCCCATGGTTGTCGATGACGCGACGGTGTTCTTGGCTCGCACAACGGGCGTCAATCATAGCGTCTAGCGCTAGAAGGCCGACAGTAAAATATGTCAATAATAATGTCAAAGTCGAGGCTATGATGAAAGCGCTCTATATTGACTCTCGAGTCTTGAGAGTTGTCAATCTATGTGATAATATATGACCTTACACCACAAAACGACCGTTATGTCGCTGTGGTAGTTTCTCTTTTATTAGCTAAAATAGTACAATTTTGTTCAAAATATGAGATTTAAGATTTTGGTATTTCCTGAATAAGCATATTTTAATGTAGCTTCTGTAACATTTTGAGCGTCGGAAATCATGTTTAAATATTATTTTTCCATCTAATAAATGTGATCTTATTACAGCGTTTTAAAGGAAACTGATCTTTTAAATGGCCCATTTCTCCCTTATTTTAAAAATGCTTCTGCCATATTCCAAATCTTTGGTATTAATTTTGAGAGGGTTTGCTTAGTCCAAATATGACAAATGATATACCATTTTAAAGGTAATGACTTATATTTTAATGTTTTATGAAAAGTAGCACAATCAGTTTTCCCGACTTATTGGTCGTTTTGTGGTGTAAGGTCGTATGTCAATTGTCAGCATGGTCAGTGACAGTGTACGAATGGCCGGTAATCAGTATGCTTATCCAATGCTCCACACTAACTTTTTTTTTCACTTGCCCAGTCGGGCAAGTAAAATCAGGTTTTTTCAAATTTTACTTGCCCGAATAGAAAACTTATGTGCCCGAAAATGAAAAACAAAGAAAAACATAACAAATATCATGTTCTTAATTTTAATTTTATTTACTAATATTCAAAACGTTTTGGCTTCTGTTTGAGAACGAAAAAGGTAAAATCACGGCATTTATGTCGACTCATGACATGTATCGTCTGTCGGACTACTGAAACATCAATTTTATCATCGCAAAATAATGCCGATAAAACGATGTCAAACTTATTTAAAATAGTGTTATCATCTTCTTGAAATTAGCGAACAAAGTTACGGTAATGCGCTTCCGAGAATATGACGCAAAATAAATCTGAAACTTTGATTTCATCATCGCAAAATATGAGCAGGCAATATCAAAATGATTGCCGATAAATCAATGTCAAACTAATCTGGAATATCGTTATCATCTTCTTGAAATAAGCGAACAAAGTTACGATAATGCGCTTCGAGAATATGACGCAAAATAAATCTGAAACTTCATTTTCATCATCGCAAAATAAGAGCAGGCAATATCAAAATGATTGCTGATAAATCGATGTCAAACTAATCTGGAATATCGTTATCATCTTCTTGAAATAAGCGAACAAAGTTACGATAATGCGCTTCGAGAATATGACGCAAAATAAATCTGAAACTTCGTTTTCATCATCGCAAAATAAGAGCAGGCAATATCAAAATGATTGCTGATAAATCGATGTCAAACTAATCTGGAATATCGTTATCATCTTCTTGAAATAAGCGAACAAAGTTATGATAATGCGCTTCGAGAATATGACGCAAAATAAATTTGAAACTTCGTTTTCATCATCGCAAAATAAGAGCAGGCAATATCAAAATGATTGCTGATAAATCGATGTCAAACTAATCTGGAATATCGTTATCATCTTCTTGAAATAAGCGAACAAAGTTACGATAATGCGCTTCGAGAATATGACGCAAAATAAATCTGAAACTTCGTTTTCATCATCGCAAAATAAGAGCAGGCAATATCAAAATGATTGCCGATAAAGCGATGTCAAACTAATCTGGAATATCGTCATCTTCTTGAAATTAGCGAACAAAGTTACGATAATGCGCTTCGAAAAAATGCGGCTTTTTATAAGTTTTAATTAGATTAATCGCGGACGATAAACAGTTGAAATGAGTGCCGTAATTTGCGCTAATTTATAACTCCGACAGAGGATAAATGAGTCGGAATTATTTCCGTATAGTTGTGTAGTTTTATAGTTGCCCGATCGGGCAACTAACATAGACCATTTATGACATTTTACTTGCCTGACAAGAATTTTTACTTGCCCCGGGCAATCAGGCAAGCGTTGATGTCGAGCGTTGGTTTATCTCCAGCGTAAAAATGGTCCAGCTGACTGGACCGTCACCTGTAGATGTGCCTGCACCCTAAACTTAAAGTGCAGGATTGCCGAACATTATCTCGAACTTGGGTATTACATTTGGTAAACACGATCACTGACAGCGCCAGGCCAGGCCAGCGCCAGCGGTTCTAGTTTTTTACCGGTCACCTAGTGGGTAGTAACGCCGAAGCTCGAGGGACGTTGCGTTGCACGATTCCGCTCAGACCACTCACCGAATACTCTCAGTCTCACGTAAAACAAATTGACGTTTCGAAATAAACATTCACAACACAAAATATTCATTTCATCACACTTTTAATGGACGGAAAATGTGTTTAGTTTTGTTACCTACGGTAAAATGAATCAAGGTTATAATGAACTCACCGAATGTTGGGTAGATCTTCCGAAAACTCTGCAGTGCTTTTCTGGGCGTGAAATTGGTGTGACACGTTTGCATTGCAATATAAATACGGCCGGATCCACAGAATGGATCAAATATTCGGCTCTGGTAACCGATCCGGCTAGCTTCTGCGCCGAATTCGGATTGATCCGATCCGATCGAAGAAGCTAAAATAATTTCCACGATAGAGGGCGACATCGAAATTTATACAAGTCCGGTGATGGCACTTCAAATTCAAAGGTGACGACGTAGCACATGATTTTATTTTTTTTTTAGCTAATTATATCCCTTTTAAAGGGATAGTTGAGTTTTGGTAGAGAGGGCGCGGCAGCTACACAAAATAATTTTGTTGTGAGATAATGGAAAACTGAGTTTCAAATTCGATAGAGCATACAATTTTAATGGCAGAATAAACTTTATTAATTTTGATCAAAATCGGTTCAGAAATGGCTGAAATATCCATAAACATAGCCATTTGTAATCAAATGTGGGGCCCTACAATTATTCAAAAATTTTGAACCGGCCGATACATTTTTTTTAAATGCTTCCTTTTTTCAAAAATTTACAAAAATGTTTTTTTTTGTTATAGTTGTTGATTATCTCTCTATCTAATAATTATTTCAACAAATTAAACATCACATGCACAATATTTTATTCAAAATGGTTGAAACCGATAGAGCGCCCTCTTGAGTTTTAATGGCTCTTTTTGAATGATAACAGGCTTAAATTAGTCATTTGTAATGTTTTATTCCTTCGACATGGTGGAGTTATATATATATTAGTTTTTAATTGCTTACTCATTTAGTTTGACCAAAACTGTACTCTCTTTACGAGAACTCAACTATCCCTTTAAAGGGATCTAGTAACTTTGTTGACATGTGCAAAAAGTGATGAATGGTTTATACAATGAATATTATTGTTATTTGTTATGACCACTGGGTGTTGTGTGAAAATATGGCCGAGTGATGAGCAAAACTGCAAAGTGATATTCACTAACTCATTGCACTCACTTTGTACACGGTTTCGACGATCCAGTGGATAATTTAACATCTGAATACTTCAATCGTAAATATCTTTTGAACGAAAGGGAAATTTGAAAAACCGAAACCTGTCCCATGCATATATACATACAAATACAGCAAGGGAACCGCTATAATTCCGATTGGATTTTGAGGATTTGGACAATGTTACTAAGTCCTTATACCGGGGTACAAACTGACAAACAAAATGTTAACCCTAATGTTTGCATAATTGCATTTCAAGAATTATGTTAGTTTTATGATGACTTCTGCCTGCAACATATTCATGAAAGAACAGCGCTCGGCGAACATATGGACGCATAATATACCCTCCCTTGCCATAAGTATTGCAACATGGTGAAATTCGTTACATTTTTGGTAAATTACTTATCTATGTTGTAGTGGTGTTTTGTTCTAAATAATTGAAAAGTGGCCGACATTTCGGTATAAATGGAAGGTGCACATTGTTCACTTTCTCATTCAAGGCCACTGAGTCCCTCATGCACAAACCATGGTTAAGACATCCGGGTGATCTAACGTGCAACGCCGACAAATCGTCGCCCTGAGGGAGGAGGGGGTTTCGGTGGCTCAGATTGCTGAACACTTTCAGGTATGCCGTCAAACGGTGTACAGAGTGTGTAAACGGCATAGGGAAACGGACAACGTTGACTAGCGACCAAGATCTGCCAGAGGTAGAAAGACCACACGTCTGGAAGATTGGTACCTTCTGCGTCAGGCTCGTACGACCCGATTCGAATCTGCAAAAACTTTGGCAGCTCACTGGAGCTACAGAGTTGATCGGCGAATCTCAAAGAGGACGACACAAAGGCGTCTATACTTCCACAATCTTCATGCCCGCATTTCCAGGAGGAAGGTTCTCATATCTCGTGTCAATCGCCAGAGACGCATCAGGTGGTCCTCCAGAGTGAGGGATTGGACGGTGTAGGACAATTAGAGTTACTTCCGGTCTTTTCCGATGAGAGTAGGTTTTGCATTTCTTCAAACGACGGAAGAGTAAGAGTCTGGCGTGAACCCGACACCTCATACGACCCAAGGAACCTGATCTACACTCAAAGGAATGCAGTTTCAATCATGGTTTGGGGGTGTGTCGGCATCTATGGAGTCGGCGATCTTGTTGTCGTGTACGGGAACATGGATAACGCAAAAATATCGGGAGATTCTGGACTCTCACGTGTTTCCATCAATTGGTAACATCTTTGGCGACGCGCAACACCCGTTCATTTTCTAGGATGACAACGCACCGGCGCACAGGGCTGCCCAGATGGACCAATGGTATGATGAAAATGGCGTCAACAGGGTGCAGTGGCCAGAACAATCACCAGATGCTAACCCGATAGAGAATCTGTGAGATGTCATCAAGAGAGCCCTCACCACGGACGGAGCAACCACCAAGGAGGGTTTGGTCGGCTCTATCTTCAGGGTCTGGGACAGCATCACCCAAGAAAGACTGCATGGTCTATACGGGACTCTACCAAGGAGGATGCGCGCCATTATCAGAATGCGCGGGTACCCAACAAAATACTAGAACTGCATGAACTTTACATGATAAATGACTCTTGACGTGTTACTGAAATGTGCCTGATAATAAGAACTTAAATCATTTACTACAAATTAATCAAAACAGCACTTAGTTTCATGTCATACATTACCTCCTGTGTAATGCATGTGTCTATGTTGCAATACTTTTGGCACGGGAGGGTACAAGGTAATTTCAGATCACTTGCTTCTATACATGTACCTGTAACACGACTACACGAGCATTATTTTGACCAACACGTTTGGGATATTTGAGGGAGGACTACAAGAAAAATGGTCCTACCGTAGTGAAAACCGCCAATCACCAGCGGTCAAATTGACCGGTACTATGAAGGATCAAGCTATAGCCACCACTGAGTAGACAACGATGACCCTAGTCTAGATTCTGACTCTTTATACACATTTCCCCCACTTATATCGCGTAATACCACTCTAAACAGATTCACCGGGCGTACAGATTCACCGGCCGGTTAAGCGATACTTACAAGTATGGGGGAAATGTGTACAAAGAGTCTAGAACCTAGACTACGATGACCCCGGCAAGCCCCAAAATGTTTGCTAACTTTGTACGTTTTGAATAATTGAAAATATAAAAATTTTGTTTTTGATTTGACTTTGATTTTATAATTATATAATTTTGTTTTGTTTCGGATTCGGATGTAGGTGCAAAATAGAACGAAGGCAACCAGAGTGCATCCCCATGCATCGGGGGGCCTGACCTGTCAGTTGAGAAGCCTGCTCAATGCACCGAGCCGGGTTGGCCCGATGATGTCTTTAATTTGGTTTTGTTTATTATGGTATGAAAACGTTATTAATGCACCCAAAAAAAAAAAGAAGTAAAATAATTAAATAAAGAAAAAATAAGAAGAATTAAATAATATTTAGTTACTTTGGCGAAAATATTAAAATTGAATGAACCGCCAATAAACAATAAACAACAACAACAACAACCTCTTAAAAACGGGAACCACTCAACCAGAACCTCAAGAAGCCGATGGCGCCCAAGTCAGAGGGACCGCTGTAGTGGAAGCTATCATGCATGCAAGCCTTCAGCCAGTGGCGTAGCGTGGTCGGACTGATTGGGGGGGCACGAAAATTATTGGGGGGGGGGGGGGGCACACCTTATGTATTTCTTTGTTTTTTCCAAAAATGTCCCCTTATGTTTTCTATTGTTTTTTCGAAATTATTGGGGGGGGGGGGGCACGTGCCCCCCCGTGCCCCCCCCCCCCCCCCCCCCGTAGCTACGCCACTGCCTTCAGCGACAAGCGTCTCGTTGAGGAACGGCTCGCCCCGGCGCTGGGCCCACTTCTAGCACCAGCACTGGCTCCTGCACTCCACGACTGTTTCATGATGGAACTACAGAAACGTGATGACAAAATCAAGCACCTGTAAAAACGTTTGCAAGAATCGCAATCGAAAATCGAAGAGCTCGAGCAATATTCGAGGCGCAATTGCGGCCTCGTCGTCCACGGTGTCAAGGAAGCCCCCGGCGAAAACACCGATGAATTCATTTGCAAGCTCGCGAAAGAAAAGCTCGAGGTCGATGTAGAACCCACCGACATCGACAGGTCTCATCGACTGGGAGAGAAGGGCAAACAAGACAGACAAGGCCTTAACAATCACAAAACCGATCATCGACAAATTCGCCGCGTACTGGACTGTCGCGGGACAAATACTACGGGGCAAGATCGAAACTAAGAAAAAAATTAATCTCACCACCGAACAACAAAAGCTCTTAAAAAGGGAAACATACCCCAGACCAACAAACATAACATGTACCCAAGAGCGAACAAATGTCTACTTACACAACATTCATGTAAAATCTATCCATAATTTGCATCCACATTACTACCGTGTAGTAGTATAACTAAGTAGAAAACGAACTATACTTGATCTTATTCCAGCCAATTTATCTTGTATTTTATATCGACATCAAGACTTACAGTTATACATCGTGTCGATTTGCATGTGCTCTTGTTTTGGTAATTAAATTGTGTATTTTTTATTTTAATATTGTTGAAATGAAATGAAATGTGGCATTTGTTTTGAAACTCCCAGATGGAAAAAAAAAGTTACACCTTCTTGTGGACATAATTTTCATTTATCATGTGACCCAAATTTGGAAAATACCAATGTTAATCGGTGTCTAGTATATTGCCCAATGTGTACTCTAATTACCTTTCCTTTCAATCAGATTATAGATGAGGAATTCAAACGAACCGTGCTGCATTTAACTATAATCGTTTCACTAATACTCCACCTTTAGAAGAATATATATTCGATCCATTTTTGTTGAATGATGATACTCCATTATTATATACATACTAAAGTTCATGTCAATATTATTTTGGTGACACATTTAATAAAGATGTAAATCCTGTCATTTCTAAGAATGCCCTATAAATATTTCATTTAAATGCTAGAAGTTTGTCATCAAAGTTCTTTGCTGTGCAGGATTATATTCATATACATTGAACCATCATTTTCTATGCATGCTCAGAAACTCTATGTTGCATACATCTAGAACTGTTAGAACAGGACGGTGGTGGTGTTTGTCTTTATATAAATGATCAAATTAATTTTAAAGAAAGAACTGATATATTTTTAGATGATAATAATATCGACTCTTTGTTTATTGTAATAGAAAGCACAAATGTAATTTTTTTTTGGTAGGTGTAAGTTGTAAACAAGCCTCCAAAATAATATAAATGCTGATTTTTTAAATCAATCTTTGAATGAATGCATCTCCAAAATAGTAGATGAAAATAAACAACGTTATATAACAGGGGACTTTAATGTTGATATCTTAAAACATTCGTCGCACACAAAAACGCACATTACCTTCGTTCTTAATATGTAATGGCCGTAAAATTGAATCAGCGAAAGGTATGGCTGACATATTCAATAATTATTTGTGTAATATTGGAACCACAATAGGAAGAATATTTTACTGATTTTCTTGGCAATCAAACGGAACGTTCTTTATTTTTTCTCCCCCACAAATGAATGTGAAGTTATTAGTATTGTTAAAGGGGTAGTTTAGTTTTGGTAGAGAGGGCGCTGCACATCGCAATTTTTTTGTGAGGTAATGAAAAACTGAGTGTTGAATCTGAGAGAACATGCAATTTTAATGGCAGAATAAACTTTATTTGGTCAAAATCGACCCAGAAACGGCTGAAATATCAATAAATATATCTGATCTTATAATTATTTGGGGCCCAAATAATTAGATGATTTTTTGAAAAAATTTAAAAAATGCTTGCACTTTTTCAACAATTTTCAAAAGCGTTTTTTAAATGGTTGTTGATGATCTCGCTATTTATTCATTATATCAACAAAACATCACATCCATAATTTTGGTTGTGTTTTAATGGCTCTTTTTGAATGATAACAGGCGTTTTACTTGGTCGTTTGTAATTTTGTATACCTTTCGAGCATGGTGGAGTTATAACTATTAGTTTATAATGTTACTGTGCAGGTTTTGGCTACAAAAGTTCAGCCTTACCAAAACTAAACTACCCCTTTAAAAATTTGAAAAGTTCGTTTTCTTCTGGTCTTGATGTTTTAAATTAATGTTTCCTTAAAGATGTGATATTTTACATATCGCGACCATTAACTCATATATTTAATCTTTCTGTAAGTACAGTGTTCCTGACTCTTTTAAATTAGCAAAGGTTATCCCATGAGAAAAATAACCCAAATCAAGTTGAAAATCGTCGCCCTATATCATTTTTGTCGCCTATATAAAAAGATCCTTGAACAAATCGTTTATAATAGATTAATGCAACATATACATGGAAATACTATTCTTACTCAAAACAAATTTGGGATTAGATCACAATACTCCACAGAAATGGCTCTTTGATATGCCGTTGAACAAATAATATCTGCTTTGGACAAAAAAGAAAATACTATCTAGGCATTTACCTGGATTTAAGTAAAGCATTTGATTCTTTGGACCATCGCATTCTTCATTTCTTTTATATAAATTGCAGTTTTATGTAATTAGAGGAGCACCATATCTATGAATGGTTTAAAAGTTATCTTTCCAGAAGAAAACAATATAATTATTGTGATAATGTATACCGTCCGAAACTCTATCTGTCAACGGTGGTGTCCCGCTGTTTCTTCTTGATATAACTGATATAAAGGGACAGGTCCACTTTTACAAAACGTCTGAACAGCTTTCAGTTGACGGATGGGGATCAATGTAACACGCAACAAAAAAATCAGAGCGAACAGCCCTCTAATTCGGATTCTACGAATGAAAAAACCAGAACGTTAATGACGTAGCGCTCATCCGGCATCTCGCAACATCAAATATCGCAAATTTCATGTGGTACACTTTTCAACTGGTCAAAAACTGCCCTGGAAGGGACATAAATTTTTAAAATTTTTTTAATTAGAGCAAAAAAAATATAAATTTGACGCCCCAGAAGGGACATGGGGAAAAAAATAAAAATTAAAAAATAAAAATAATAATAAATAAATTTAAAAATGTAAACAAAATAACCAACATTTTTTTTTTTTTTTTACAAAATAAAAATAAATAAAAATAAATAAATAAATAAAAAATAAAAAATAAATAAATAAAAAATTACCATAATTAATTAATGGAGAAAAATTTCAAAATTCTGTGTAGAAGTTTAGTGTACCAAAGTTAGCTCTACCAGATAAAGCAAACCAAATAAAAATCGGTCGAGAAATGAAGGAGAAAGAAGCATTTTTTGTGATTTTTGGAATAAATTTGCATAAATTACCATAATTAATTAATGGAGACAAATTTCAAAATTCTGTGTAGAAGTTTAGTGTACCAAAGTTAGCTCTACCAGATAAAGCAAACCAAATCAAAATCGGTCGAGAAATGAAGGAGAAGAAGCATTTTTTGTGATATTTGGAATAAATTTGCATAAATTACCATAATTAATTAATGGAAAAAAATTTCAAAATTCTGTGTAGAAGTTTAGTGTACCAAAGTTAGCTCTACCAGATAAAGCAAACCAAATCAAAATCGGTCGAGAAATGAAGGAGAAGAAGCATTTTTTGTGATTTTTTGAATAAATTTGCATAAATTACCATAATTAATTAATGGAGAAAAATTTCAACATTCTGTGTAGAAGTTAAGTGTACCAAAGTTAGCTCTACCAGATAAAGCAAACCAAATCAAAATCGGTCGAGAAATGAAGGAGTAGAAGCATTTTTTGTGATTTTTGGAATAAATTTGCATAAATTACCATAATTAATTAATGGAGAAAAATTTCAAAATTCTGTGTAGAAGTTTTAAATCCCCCTCCTAGCCCTATCTTATGAAACAATCAGAATCAAAATCGGTTGAAAAATAACGAAGAAGAAGTATTTTGAAAACTGTGGACGGACGGACGGACGGAAGGACGGACGGACGGACGGACGGAAGGACGGACGGAAGGACGGACGGACGACGGACGCAACGGCATAGCATAAGCTCATCGGGCCCTTCGGGCCGGATGAGCTAAAAACGAATGCGTCCCTCCATTTAAACTATATATCGGTCAATAAAGGAGTTCAACTGATAGCATAATATTACAACAATATAGTACTAATTCTCGTAAAGGTATTGTGAAGCCGACATTTGTTAAC
Source organism: Echinarachnius parma (assembly GCA_037951105.1). Classification (NCBI taxonomy): domain Eukaryota; kingdom Metazoa; phylum Echinodermata; class Echinoidea; order Clypeasteroida; family Echinarachniidae; genus Echinarachnius; species Echinarachnius parma. The sequence goes on along the minus strand of JBAMJV010012270.1, from coordinate 14,522 downwards.
GTATGTCACGGAAAAAGATCTAAAAAAGAAAGAATATATAATTACATGTAGTCAGTTTAAGCGATGTTTGGGTATTTTGCTTGGTAAACGCTCACACATTAGTACTTATGCGCGGGTCACGTAGCTAGCGCGGGTCACGTAGGGGTCATGCATACCGATCTGGCATTCCGTGAAATCTATGTACGAACTTACTCACCGGCCGAAAATACGTATGTACCTAATTAACCGACGTCCCTCAGTTTATTCAGTTTTAGGTCTATAACTCCACGAGATTTCAAGCCCTAATTTTTTCAGGCATGCTATTAAATGACATTTCCTTTCATATAAGACAATAACCTCGCAACTTTTGAATTTTGGCTTGCAAAAGTGGATCTCTCCCTTTAATACCTCACAGTTATTGCTTTTTACATATATTGTATGCTGTCGATACGAATATTTTTGTTTCTCATAATGATATAATCATATAATGACACTTGGTAATATTGTTAATCGTGAATTACACAAGGTTTCAAATTGGTTTAAAGCGAATAAGTTGTTAGTTAATGTTGATAAGAGTACATTTATGATATATTCTTTGAAAAATGGCCGTCCCCCTGATTTTGATATTCAAGTTAAATTAGATGATATACAATGTGAGTCAAATAAAACGAAATCGGACTTTGATAGCTTATACATCCGCAATTCTAAACATATATATGTTGATATTGGTATCATGTTAAAGCTTGGGAAATCAAGTTTAAAATGATATATCATACACTCTGATCACTTCATGCTTCACCGAACGCGACCTAATTATCCAAAGTCATGCAAAAACTACCCGTGTCCAAGTTGGGAGTGTTCTTGTTTTGTGAATGGTTGCATCTGTTGTCTGATTTTCAAAGATAACTTCATCCTACATGTCCTATTCAGGCCCAATGCCTCCAAACAGTGAGGTTGCTGATGGGAGGAGGTTTAGGGGATCCTCTTCCTCAGTGATAAACATGAAAAACACTTGCAACCAGCTGGTATTTTGTTTTGATATTCTTGAATTGTTCTTTTGAAAAATGGTAAACAGACGCATCGATTCATGATGGAACAAGACAACCACAAACTTGGACACGGGTAGTTTTTGCATGATTTTGGATAGTAAGATCGCGTTCGTGAAGCGTAACGTGATCAAAATGTATGATACACCATTTTGTTGGCAATTTCCAAAGCTTTAACATGATACCAATATCAACATTATGTTTACAATATTGTTGATTTATAATAATAAGCTATCAAAGTCCGGTTTCGTTTTTTTCTAACTCGCACTGTACATACATATGGAAAAGTACACAAAGTAAATTTTTAGGCGTTTTGATTGATTTTTTAAGAAGAAGGAAAGAAGCCAACATTTATTAATTCCAATCAAAGATAAAAATACAAAATATATATGAACAGATACATACATACATGCGTACATATATTTTAACAAATTAGCATAAGCCATATCAAAATTAATAAAATTAAATGAAAGAGAACTTTAAAAGGCCATAGGGCCTTGTGAGCAAATTCTCAGGAAGTCATATTACACAATTTTGGCACAATTAATAAAATGATAATTCACAATCAACAACAATACAAAATAATAATTGATTGAATGATAATCTATCATGGAAAATCATATTGATTATGTTTGTAGTAAAGTTAATGTGTCAGTAGGTATTATGAAAAAACATCGCCCCTTTCTTCCTTTGAATATATTGTTTACACTCTACAACGCCCTTGTTTTACCTTATTTGGATTATTGTAATCTCGTTTGGGGAAGTGCGAGCTCCTGTTATATAAGACGTCTTTTTATCTTACAAAAAGAATTTAGGCTGTGTTGTAACGCACCTTACATTGCTTCTAGAAAACATTGAAAATCATTTTTAATGAATTTATTGTGAAATTATACTTTGAAATCTTCCCATCCATCGTTAACAAATTAGTTTACACCAATAACTCGTTTGTGTGTATTTTTGTTTTTGTTTTTTTATGTTTAATTGATGTCGTTGTTTTCTTTGCAATTGACTAATTTTACATTATCTTATAAGTTGTATTTTATTGTATGGGGCACTTTTTATACAAGCTTGTAGCTTTCTAAAGTGATCACCAGTACACATTTTACTCTCAGCTGTATTATATCTTGTATGTTATATTGTGAATAAACTGACTTGAATTGAATTGAACCAAATATATCCCACTTGCGGAGTTTTGTTTGCAAGAAGAAGAAGAAGAAGAAGGAGGAGGAGAAGACCAACATGATCATTGTAAACTAACGGGTTTCAGAGATGAACACATGTCGAGCACTAGGGCTTTTTATAGCCATGATAGCTCAGTCGGTAGAGGAGTCCGGTCTAGCAAATCCAGAGGTCTCAGGTTCGAATCCCCCAACAAACTTTGTTTTCTCCGCTCTTTTTCAAATTTAATTTTATATTTTACTGGAGGAGGTGGCATGAAGCATGGAGTATATATTTATCTTCCCTATAGTATTATAATCAAGTATACACTAATCATTAGTTTCGTTCCAAAATATCTTGGCAGTTACCTGTGAATATCTCCTTCTCTTTCTCCTTTGATTGTTAAAATTAATTTTTAATGGGATTCAAATACTTGCTCATTTAAAGGGATCTAGTTAAAAAAAAACATTTTCCCAATCCTCAAAATCCAATAGGAATCATAATGGTTCCCTCATACCTTGTTGTATAGAAGTATGGGACAGGTTTCCGTTTTGCGAATTTCCCTTTCGTTAAAAAAATATTTATGATTGAAGTGTTCAGAGTTTTAAACTATTGATATTAGTAACCCTGTCCAAAGTCAGTGTATTTGAGTAAGTGAATATCACTTTGCAATTTTGCTCATTATTCGCCCATACGGTCCATTTAAGATGTTTAACTTGACATTTTCTCATTATCAGATAGGCCTACCAATACTAACATTGTATCAATTTCATTCCTTACTTTTTGCACATATAAACAAAGTTACTAGATCCCTTTAATTTTTAAATAATACATACTTATATCCAAATAATAAGTATTTACAGAGTATTTACTATTAATTTTGTTAAAAAAATTATAGTTATTATTATTTAGTAATCATTATACTAACAGTATAAAATCTTATTAGTATTATTATTACTGATATTATCATCATTACTATTGTCATGATGATAATCATGTTATTACTATTACTTTTTATTATAATTACTTTTATTTGTATTAGTGTAGTATTATGTCACAAGTAATAATAAATATTTGTATTAGCATAAGTAATATTATTATTACTATAATTTAAATTATTATCATTACTATATAGGCAATACATGCACATACACATACACACAAACACAAACACACACACACACACACGCACACACGCACGCACACACTCACACACGCACACAAACGCACACACACACACACACACGCACGCACACACACACACACACACACAAACACACACGCATACACACACACACACACACACACACACGCACGCACACATAAACATCGTGCACACAAACACTCTAAGATACTGCAATTAAAACAAAGCAAATTATCATTAACACTTATTTCGGGTCAATATTCAGTCATTATAAAGGTCATTACTATAAAGGATTTCATATGGTTTATGTTTGAATTGCTTCTGAAATGCCCCCCCCCCCCCCCCCCCCCCAGAAAAAGAAAACATAATAATAATACGCAAATATCGATATCATAGTCTTGCGGAGGCCACTGCTTAGATATGCATTGATAACTCCTTTCATATAATAATACAGACCAATATACATACACATACTACGCATGCGCACAGAAATACAGAGACGAAAGCAACATGAAACAGAATTCCGAATATGCTTGATTTATTGTAATTAACCGAATCACCCCGTTTACCTCTGCGGAGTACAAACAACGCGAAATAAAAACAAGTCTATAAAGGGATAGTTAAGTTTTGATTTAGAGGGCGCTTCGAGAAATATTTTGTTGTGAGGTAATGAAAAACTAAGTGTAACATTTGAAAGAGCACATAATTTTTACAGACAGATTCAACTTCAAAATCAGTTCACACGCAGTTAAAATATCCCTTTGTAAATTATTGGAGATCAACTTGTATTCAACAAAATAATACAGAAAATATTTTAAAATCCTACAATTTTTTGAGAATATATCAAACATTATTTTAAATTGTTTTTGATGACCTCTCTATTGAATAATAATTTTAACCAGACGTCACATTCACATTTTTCTATTTTAAAAATGTTTGAAACTTGAGGTGTGTGGAGGGTGCCCTCTTGTGTTAACGGCTGGTTTTGTTAATAAAACATCCCTGTAGCTCAATCATTTATATATTTTACTGACGTTCATGCAAGCATAATTGAATTATAACTGTTAGTTTTAATGATAACTAACGAGTTTAAGTTACTAAAATTATAATTGACCAAAACTGTACTATCCATTTAAACATCAAAATAAACCCCTTTAACATGTTTAAGTAAACATCGAACTAAAGGCCTATAACATTTATAATCAAACATCGTAATAAAGTCCTATAACATTGTAATTAAACATCGAAATAAAGTCCTATAACATTGTAATTAAACATCAAAATAAAGTCCTATAACATTGTATAATAATAAAACATCTTAAAGTGATCCATTTAAAGTGTCAGATATAGCACAAAATGACATTTTAAAATACAATTAAGAAGATTTGTGAAAGTTTGGAAGAAAACGTTCACTTTTTACCTAGTGAAAAAAACGAATATTGAGTTAATATGTTATCACCGAATATTGATGGCCTAGCTGCCGTAGATTTTTTTCAGTAATAATCGTCCGTTTGACGATATCCGCACCCTTGTATACAGACGGTACAGAATTTGCGCGCGCTCAGCTCAACGACTCGTCGTGCTGCCGAAGGTTTCTGCTACTCCGCAGGCAAGAGTCCGTGATCGCGTGGCGCGCCGCCGGCCGCGGCCGGGCGTGTTCAACTACGGCAACTGTACGTTTTACCAAAAGCGTTAGCTAACGCTTTTGAACTGATGATTTTCAATGATAATTATCTTCATACTGAAGGGACATTTGAACAAATCTAACCCTATTTTGTTCTTCTCTTACCGTAAGCTAAATAACACGGCAGAAGAGAACTGAGGAAGCTCCAAGTAATTTTCGTGGAGTTAGACACTTTACATGGATCACTTTAACTACAATCCTATACCATGTATAATTAAACATAGACATACAACCTCTAATGTAACAGCACTGCGAAAAAAGTCGTAAATAGACATCTTACCTAATTGATTATATTTGATCGAATATTCCCGCTAGCCTCTTGCGTAAAACTAACGCGAAATAAAGTCATTGGAAACAAAATCGTACATAATGTATTCTACTTGATCAAATAGCCCCGTTCACTTCTTGCATTGTAGTACTGAAAAAGCAGCACATGCAGAAAATCAAACAATTAATTTGTCTATACTTAATATATTCGACTTGATCAAATTGCCCCGTTAATCTCTAACAATGTATAACGTAACAGCAACACCGACAAATAATCTACAACAAAATCAACACCTATACTTGATAAAAGTGTCTGGTTCACCTCTTATACAATGTCTTACTGAATAAAGCAGCACAGAAAACTGGCATTCAACAATTCATTTTTTTTTGCTGAACACTACCGTATAATATTTGATTAAATTACCCCGTTCACTTCTTAAGTAAATCAGAATTGAGGATGAAAAGCTAGTACACGAATTAATGATTGTAGCAAACGTTGCATTCGAGTAAAAAATAATTTCATCAACGACCATTCATCAACGTATGTTCCAGTCACATATACCCGAAAAACCCCTTCCCGTAAGAGCCACGTATTGACATTTTTGTTGAGTGCAATAAAACGGGGCTATATGTTGTGGTAATTTCGTGGCCAATCCGTGGCAACTATACGTGTCAAAACTGGGTTCTCGTGCCACTTACGAAAAGGCAGAACAAACATGCCACGATATGACTTTTGCTATCAGCTTTGCCTTCCCGTTAGTGGCACGAAAACACAGTTTCGAATAGCCCCGTTTCATTGCATTTCACCAAAAAGTCAATTCGTGCATGGATCCTATGGCATTTTTTCGAGTATATGTATAAACTGAAACAAATAATCTTCTATTCGAAGCTAAGGATATCGAAAATTCACACTGTATACTAAGAAATAATTATACACCAATTGGTTAACGTTTGAGTTGTTATAATAAGCTATCTACATTATGAAATTGAACTTGCTGATGGACAAACTACAAAACATTTTCTTTTCACATATAAGGGTGCAGACCGTTGCAACGATAGCAGCACACATTAGGGTGCAATTCTTTATGAAACGGTTCTGGTGAATTCTGTAACGTGATTGGTTAAATCCTGTCACGTGACTATTCATTAAATTTCATCAAACATGCACGACCGTGCAAAACAGGGTGCAACCGGGGTGCGTTACTCGTTTTCGTTGCACAACTTTTTGCACGGTTGATGACGTCACAATGCTTGTTTACATAGTTCTACGAAGGCAAACTTGCGAAAGTGATACAAAAAAAAGATGGAAAATGCTTTGTTTCGTAAATTATATGGTATGAGGTTTGATATTGGTTAGTTTTGGAATGGAAATGCATAAAATTCTTTGATAATTCTCACTTTTACGGGAAAACTTTTCCGCAATTTAACATCGACTGCATTTGATCTGCTGAGATGCAGAGTCAAATTCAGTGAAGCGAGTGCAGTAGTGATGATTAATTTTGTAAATTCCTAATAAATTCATACTCTAGAGAGTAGATAGACTGGGTTACTAATTGTGGCAAGTCTGTTTTCAATAATCCAGCAAAATAAAACAATCCGTGGTTGAGCTCGTTTTATAAAACAAATAATACTACGGTCTTATTATCGTGCGTCATGTAAATGCATCGCACTCTCGGCCATGTTAGCTGTGCGCAACGCACAGCTAACATAGCCTCGCGTGCGATGCATTTACACAACGCACTCTAGACCGTGTATTATTTGTATAACACCATATGATGCGGGTCACAATGAAGGGTGCAGAATTGCAGCTTAAAGGGTGGTGCTATTAATTGTATGAAGGTTCGATTTATACTTAATGAAGAAAATTGCATGAAGGTATTAATAATGTAGTCGTTTCTATAGAACTAAGTCAAGTGGGTTCACACTTACACATTTGCACCCAGAGGGTTAAACTGAGTCAAGTGGGTTCAGACTGACACATTGGCACCCAGAGGGCAAATAAAGATTCGTAGATTATTATTAAGATATCGTACAGGATTTGGTGGATCTCCTGATTCATATTCATACATCGAACATTGTATTATGAGCTCTAATTAGTAGCGTAGCTAGGAATTTTAAAGGGACTTAGTAACACTGTCCAAATCCTAAAAATCCAGTTGGAATTCTAGCGGTTTCCTCATACCTTGTTGTATTCGTATAAACCATAAAAGCATGGGACAAGTTTCGGTTTTTCAAATTTCCCTTTCGTTAAAAAGATATTTACGATTGAAGTGTTCAGATGATAAATAATCCACTGGATCGTCAGAACCGTGTACAAAGTGAGAGCAATGAGTTAATGATATCACTTTGCATTTTTGCCCATTACTCGGCCATATAACGTCCATTTAACTTGAAATGTTCATACAACACCCAGTGGAGATATCAGATAACAGCAATATACATTGTATCAACCACTCATCACTTTTTGCACATGTCAACAAAGTTCCTAGATCCCTTTTAAGTGAGGACATCGGGGGAGAGGGAGAGGGGCCTTGCAGTTTTGATGATTATGTTGTCGAAGGCTACTGGTTTACTTGCGCGAGGGGGCGGGGGTGTTACCTTGTCGAGGCCACTGGTTTAGTTGTAAGAGAAGGGAGGTGGGGGGGGGGGGATGTGGGGACCAAGACCATTAATTGTAATTTGCAAGAGAGTGAGGATTTTACTTTGTACCATTATGAAGCATGCATTTTAGGGTGGGGGCACGGAGGGACACAATATTTTTGTGAGAGGGAGCATCTGACAAGGGGCACAGGCATTTTGAAGGAACACACACATCCCAGCCCTATTTTTTGGTCAAAGGGGGGGGGGGGCGTTTGAACCCCCCCCCCCCCCCCCCGGGAACGCCTATGCATATCCCCCACCCCACCCCACATTCGTAGCTACGCACCTGGCTCTACTAATTATATCAGGTTCATCTTGCAGATGTATGCCGAGGTTGCGGTGCACGGGTGATCGTTCCAGTAACTATTGTCGGGAGTGTTTGGCCTCCCATACCAGATATGTGTGCAGTCTTCTCCGGCATTTGCATTGTCAGGTTGGGTTGGGTAAAAGTTGCGGTAGTCGACAACGGAACCGTCAGACCAGACGAAGTTTCCTTCATTCGCGATGTCATTCAGACCTATCCAGTAGCCGCTCTGTAAAGTATATATATGTGACATGAAAATAAAACAAATAAGATGCGTTCACAAAGCCATCTATCATATCATTTATTAACAAAGCACATTTTCCACTCCCTGTGGGCTTAGTATCCACGTTCCATCCTTCCGGGAACCATTTTACACACGCCCTACCAATTTTGCCACACCACGTCCATATAATGCTGTTAAATTTTGTTTTATCACTTTAGTTTTCTGCTGAAACAATAATATGTTCATAATTTACGATGATTAACCACCGAATGCATGACAACTGCTATAAAATTGCCTGATACTATTTAATTAAACATGTTAAAAGAGTATACTATGATATTTGTTGTCTTTGTAGGAACTTATAACAAACTAATTCATATTATAGACAATCTAATTATTATTTTTTGAAATACTGTATATTTCTTAAAATAGCAAAAGTGCCTGAATACATTTTTACGGGTCCCCCCAAACATGCCAAAGAGAAACAAAAATTTAGTAACAACATTTTATTATCGTATTAAAACAGACAACGGAGTGATGTAATACAATGTAATTATCATAGGAGAGGCTTCCTCACCTTCAATTTACTTTTGATTGCGTTCTCTCTACATAACAACACATGCACTGTCATGCCTATATTTCTAGTATTTGTCCTGTGAACAAGTGAGGAGCATCGTCAAAAGTCACTCGCAGTACGGGCTAATCCCATTTATCTTGCTCAGCATGGAGGATATTTGTTTGACGTCCATCCTGAACAAATAAGCTCCGCCTCTTTTCGTTAGCTCTGGTTTGTGAACAAGCCCCGAGAGCTGCCTGAACTATTTGTAAACGGAAAGAAGCGGGGCTTTTTATTTGGGATAGACGTCACAAAAAAAAATGGCAGCCTCCATGTTGTACGTGATGAATGGAATTAGCCCGTTTTCCGAGTGACCGTGAATAATGCTCCTCCCTTGCATGCTCACAGGGCAAATGTTAGTAATATTGGATTAACAGTTTTATTATAGAAAACAAATCAAAAGAAAGTTGAAGGTGAGGAAACCTATCCTTATATAGCATACCGAAACCACACGACACTCAGGCTTGGTCGCACTTCTCCACAACTGGAAGAGGAAGGCATGTTCCCCAGGGCTATGGACCGACGTAAGCTCACTGCCCAGATCACGGCAGAGGCGGTTGGCTTGGTCAAAATTAACGAAATCCCCGACAGACGATAGCAGTTACCATTGTACTGCGTCCAGAAAGGCGCGCATCCGGCTCGAGCGTGGACGACAAGCCCAGCTACAAGGCTCACAAGTAGGAGATATTTTATTCCTGGACCCATTTTCGTTTCGTAGCAGAGCAGACAAATGTGATCCAATCTTAAAGAAACAGAAACAATACATGAATCAGCGCAACTCCTGACGCAGCTACTAGGCTGAACAGTAGGAGGGTACTTAGTCCAGGACCTATAGCAGAGGAGGAAAGTGTGCTCCAATCTGAAAGAATCGACATGAATCAGGGGTGAGGGGTGATAGAGCACGACGGTGTGCTTCCCCCCCCCCCCCCCCCCCCCCCCCCCATTGGGCCTACCATTCTGGATCTAGCGATATTTTAAAAATCGACACATTTTTACTTAGAACTCTAGCTGCAGTTCTCACATGCCTTGCTGTATTTGTATTACCATAGAAGCATGGAACAGATTCTGTTTTTCCGAATTTCTCTTTGATATGTTTGGATTTAAAAGTCGCAATAGCATGTATCAATATGCATCGCAGCTCATTACACGGCCTTATAACATTCCATTTAACGTGGAATGTTCACATATCACTCAGTGGCAGTGGCGTACCCAGGATGTTGTCAAGGGGAGGGGGGGGGTGGGGGGGGGGGGGGGGTTATTTAATAAATTTTCGAAGCGGAGGCCAAGTACTTTCAACATTTTCGAGACCGAGACCATGGCCATTGGTGAGAACCCTCTCAGTTGGGGTGTCTGTAGAAAACTTTCGAGCCAAGACAAGTACCTTCAAAAGTTTCGAGACAGAGACCATGGTCCATCAACAATTTTCGCGGCCGAGACCAAGACTATAGTTGAGAACCCTCTCAGTGGGTTGGGGGTGGAGGGGGGGGGGGGGGGGGGTGAGTCCGTAGAAAATGTTCAAAGTCGTTCGTGGAAAATTTTCGAAGCCGTGACCAAGACATTTCTACATTTCACAGAAAGGCCACATTGTGAGTTCTCCTGTTCACACTGTGAACTTTTTTCCTCAAGGTGAATTATATTGTTCACAATGTGAAATATTTTTTACAGGGAGGCCACACTGTGTATTCTACTGATCACACTGTGAAATATATGTCGCAATCTATTAACACTGTGAAAACCTGGTTTTCAAAGTGTGGAATAATTTACACAATGTGGCCACAGTGTGAAAACACATTTCACAATGTTAAAACACATTTCACAATGTGAACACTGTGTGGTTTACCACAGTGTAGCTGTGTCCACACTGTGAAAACATTTCATTCACAGTGTGAAATGTTTTTTCACAGTATGAAATGTGTTTTCACTGTGTGAATTGTGTGTTTCACACTGTAAATGAGTGTGAACTTTCCAGCAGGGTGGTCCCACGGTGAAACACACTCTGGTCACACTGTTTCACAGTGTAGACACTGAGATTTACAGTGTGGCCACACTGAAACTCAGTGTATCCACATTGTGTCCACACTGTGTTTCACAGTGTGGATCACAGTGTATTCCACAAGTTAAATGTAAGCGTTTTCACAGTATATCCACACTGTGAACACAGTGTGACCATAGTGTGTTTCACAGGTATGATCACACACTGAACTCTAAATGGTCTATTTGGACTTCCTAAGTGCAATATGGCTGTGCCAGTTAGGAATGGTTGATTTATGGCACATGTATGATGTTGCGTATGTATTAAAATGATTTTAAAAACATTCAACACAAAATAAATTGTATAAGAAGGTGAACAGGTGATGCAAAGTTTGACATAATAATTCTTACACAAAACATTACAAATTTACACATGATAAAGAAAGAATATTACCACAATTTTTATTTATTTTAAAAATCAGTATGCCAAATATTTCACAGTGTGAACACGACGATTCACAGTGTGGCCACTCTGTTGACAATATAATTCACAGTGTGGCCGCCCAGTGGAAAATATTTCACAGTGTGAACAATAAAATTCACAGCGTGGCCAGTCTGTGAAAAGTGGAAATATAATTCACAGTGTGAACAGAAGAATTCACATTGTGGTCACTACCCTGAGAACAATTGAGACCAATTGGTATAAATTGGTACCATCCACATATACAGGTGGCCACACTGTGAATTATTTTTCCACAGGGTGGTCAAGATGTGTTACATATAACAGATGTTAACTTTGTTGTCGGGAAAATCATGGAATGCTCCATCGTGATTTTAATTCTATTTCGTAAATACAATAAGTCCCTATAGACTACGTCTCTTCAAATCACTCGGAGAGGAACATTCCGTGATATTCCCTCCACCACCCAGTACCATTGTATAATCTCTTTTTGTAGTTGCCTATATTGCAGTGCATGATGTGAACAAGTACGCGATTAAATAAAACAAAAAATACACCCTTTACCAGTTTACTCCAGGGAATAATACGTGATGATTTTGAAACTTACCTTTGACAAAAATGAACGTAACATGACGAAATTGATTTCGCCTTGTAGGTTGTTCAGCGACTGTGACCAACGAAGTTGAATTGTAATAGACGATGATGTGTGACAAATGACTAACTTGATTGGACATTGAAACTAGCATTTACACGAACTTGAAGCCCAAAATGTATAACATTGAATGAGAAAAGTTTGGGAAAAAAAAACAATGGACCTGGAAAAGCGCTATATATTTACATTCTTCTAAAATGATAGAGTACAACAAAGTCCCAATGCGCATAAAAAAGCAACAAACAATGGAATACAAAGGTTCATTCTGGATCAAAATCACATAATTCAATAGCAACAATAAATAATAAAGCATGCATATAAATTCAGAAATTAATACGTCAATTGTTCAATTGGATAAGCTTACATTATTAACTGGAAGGATCGCAGGAATGTGAGGTGAATTGAGTTCAGACGTTTTACAGATGATTCGATCTCGGATCTAGATGGTCTTCTAAATTTTCGGAGCAGCTGTTGACTTCCAGAATGCTTGACAGATCCTGATGAACTTCTCTGTACAAAGCTATATTATACTTCACAGTTAGAAACGCCTCAATGTCAGTTTTCTATTCGTTCCAAACCAGATATACATATCAAATATAATCGTACATAGGTAAATGCGTTAATAAGGGGGCCGGGGCAAGTGACGTTATACTTTATACCCAATCAGATCTGTCTCTATCATGATACTGATAATTGGCGAAGTCATTGAAGTGGAAGCTTTATAATTACAGTCAAACCTGTGTATAGTGACACTAAGGGAAACAAGAAAAGTGGTCACTGTAGACAGGTGCCGCCCTGTGGACAGGTCCACAACTTTGTTTTTCTCTTCATGAACACTTTCGGTGGCCGCTATAGGGAGGGTGGCTGTACAGACAGGCGGCCACTAAGACAGGTTTGGACTGCAACTGTTATGATTTACTGTAAGTCAACTTGAAGGTTCTTTTTTCAAAAATTTCTCTTTTATATTATGTTATGTTTGTTTTGGTAAGTTTTAATGATATGGTTCCGTATTTCCCTATGGAAATAACAGTGCGGGTACTTTCCTTGCCAAGTTTATACCGTGTAAAGAATAATGACGATAAACATATTGTTTTAGATACACTGCAGGCTGTAGGCCAAGGTCTTGATAAAGTATGCGTGGATATTTCTTACGTGATGTATTATGCAGATTGTCCCCTTATATCATTATGGTTACTTGACCCGTTAACAAAACTTTGTACTGTATTTCATTCACAGGACAAGTAGAGCTCAGTTCAAACTGAATTTAATAGCAGAAACGTGTGATTATCATTTATAAACTAATATGTATAACGTAACCATGTTTTAATGGTAGTCAGAATAAGAAGGTTGTTTCATATCGAAATGAGAGCCGTTAAACGCGAGAGGGCAACCCTCCAGACACCTGAAAGTTTTTTTCAAAACTCTCTCCGTCATGACCGTCGTGTTATTAAGCATCACGCCAGATGACAAGCCAAATATTCAGAGCAAAACTTTGAACATCGAAAATGGTAACTGTGTATTCCTAAAAATGTCCACGTAGGCATTAAAGGGATAGTTGAGTATTGGTCAAACTTAACTTTAGTAACAAAAACCTGCACCTTTATAACTTCACCATGCTCCAAAAGTATTTACAATTACAAAACGACTAAGTAAAACCACCTGTTTTCAGTTTTTAAAAGCCGTTACAACTCAAGAGGGCGCTATTTAAAAAAAAAACATTGGCCTTTTTTCATTCAAAATTGTGCATTTCCTGTTTGCTAAATAAATGTTCAATAGAGATATCATCACGTCTTCGAGCATTTTTTTGAAATTTTTTCTAAAGTCGAAAATATCGCCAGGTGTTGCCGGTGAAGAACATATTGAATACAAATATATTTATTGATATTTCATGCCGTTTCTGAACCGATTTTGATCAAATAAAGGTATTGTGTCCATTCAAATTGTATGTTCTTTCCGATTTGACAGTCAGGATTTTTCATTATCTCAGAATAAAATATTGGGGGGCACTTCGGGAACTGTCCATTGCATGTCGTGGCTGTAACGGATTTTACTTTACGATAGGTGTGATAAGGACATAAACTGGTTGTTTACGGCGCATAAAACAATAGTTTTCTAGATTCACCACATCCGTTCTATGCTCTAACAAAGGCCTTTGAAATAAACGTTTGTATGCAAATGTACTGTTTTCCCCTGATCTGTTTTGGTATTTCCTTGAAGGGCTATTTTTGTGTTTGGTTTAACGGACGAATAAAACTTGTGCGTTATCATTTTAATGGATCTAGTAACTTTGTTGACACGTGCAAAAAGTGATGTATGGTTGATGCAATGTATATTATTGTTATCTCATATGTCCAAGGGTATTGTGTGAAAATTTCAAG
>JBAMJV010012269.1:0-28830 GCA_037951105.1 Echinarachnius parma | reverse complement strand
GGACTGATTTTATTTTGGACGACCGATTGCAGTAATTAAAATTAATCTTGTTTATAGGGAACTTTGCTGAATATTATTGTCTAAAGTCAGTTTTTAAGTGATAGTTATGAAGGCACCCAACCTATGAAATGCAACTTTCCTTATAGCCAAAGCATACTGTCGATCTTTTGGTGAACATGGCGCAAAACAACACAACAAATATATATTTATTCAAATATTAATTTGTTTCAAAAAGAAACAAAAACGCTGAAATATTTGCTTACTGTTACTGATCCAGTTTCATAATACAATATTTGTTTATATATAAATTTAGTAAGAAAATTAAATGGAAATATGCATATTTGGTGTCGTAAGGATGTAAGGGATGAATAAGGGTTGAATAAGCTAAATAAAAGTGATATAATCAGATACCTGAAGCGAAGGTCTTCCAAGAGGAAAAATATCCTGTTTAACATTTCCTGAAATATTTCCCTATATAAACCTCCCTCCAATATTCACTAGACCCTAACCCAGTCAAACAAAATGCGTCAGAAATTCACAATTCGTCCCTCTTTAAAGGGACAGACCTTCTTTTGCAAGTCAAATTTCAAAAGTTGCGGAGGGTTATTGTCTTATATGATAGAAAATGTCATTTAATAGCATTCCTGAAAAAATTAGGGCCTGAAATCTCTTTTTCGTGGAGTTATAGACCTACAAACTAATAAACCGTCGTTCCCAACGTTTTTAACTGTGCATTATACGTTTATTCACCCGGTGGAGAAAGTTCGCACACGGATACCACGGAAGTACCACATCGCTATGCGTGACCCCTACGTGACCCGGCGCTAGGCTACGTAACCCCGCGCACAAAATAACAACGGCAATAAGCGAATACTAAACAAAATAAGCAAACCTCCGCTTAAACTAACTACATGTAATTATATATTCTTAATTTTTGAGATCTTTTTCCGTGACATACCTTTACAAATGTCGGCTTCACAGTACCTTTACAAGAATAAGTACAATAGTTGTTGTAAATACTATGCTAAATCTGTGTTAAACTCCTTTATTGACCAATATATAGTTTGATGGAGGGACGCATTCGTGTTTCAATTCGTAGAAATCTAAATTACAGGACTGTTCGATCTGATTTTTTTGTTGTTTGTGTTACATTCATCCCCATCCGTCAACTAGAAACTGTTCAGACGTTCCCTTTAATATGACACCAAATAACCTCCTTTAATGTCACATTATCATATTTGAATATTTTTCCTGACTTCTCCTTTTGTATTATAAAAACACGGCATTTATGTTGATCCGCAGCTTTTTGTCCCTCGAGGTGGGCAGGTTATCGTCGACACCGACCCGACAGCGCTCCTGGAAAAGGGCACCAGAGCTCAGCTATCATGCAGAGTCGCAGTGGATATTATGCTGTCTCTTGGTACAAAACAGTTCCACACCTGATATCATAATTTTTTATGGATCTAAGTTGCCGACCCTTGGCTTCAAAGGCGGACCCTGGGTATGGAAGACGGATCTTTTGATATCGACGCCGATTTCTCTCTCAATCATCAAGCAGTTGAGATATCTAACGAAGGTGCATATTTCTGTGAGGTTACTGCCCATAGATATAGGACTGGTCTTCTTCGAAACAGAACAGATGTCGCTTATTTTCGGTACGTAATATATGGCTATAATATAACTTTTGAATTACATTTCACATGACTTGTGTGAAGCATTCGCCGGTTTAACAAACAAATTTCGACATTCGGATTTTGTATTGTTTGGGTATCCCAATTTTGTCAATTTAAACACAAAACTCAAAACACACACCACACACAAACACGCACGCACACACACACATAAATACATTACGCACACACAAACACACACACACACACACACACACACACACACACACGCAATATACACACACACACATAACAAACTAGTAAAATATCGTGGTTTTCCACTTAATTTTACAGCATCTCCAGAAGAGCCATACCCCGTGGATAGCAGAGTGCGCGAGAGGAAGAGAAACGGAGACGGAACTGGATTGCACTCTTCCCGCATCAACTACAAGCATCACCTGCTACGTAGAGGGATATTATCCTAACATCACCCTCTCCTTTCGCCATGAGTATAACGAATTTTAAAAAACCTGTTCTCTAATGAGACGGCCAATGGTGACGGGACATTTCAAAAGTTCCTTACGGGCAACGTTTATACCCAGCAAGGAACCGTACTATTTGTGTTGCTACGGACGTACCGGGTTACAATGTCAACATGACTGCTAAAGTCATCATCCAGCCTTCCCAGCATGCCCAGGCGCCTCGAAAGAAACCAATGGTCTCAACTCAGCAGCGATAAGTAAGTGTTACATTTTTTGAAATATCCTTCAAAACGCACAATCGCGAAAAAAAAACATCGATAATGGAAAACTGTTAAACTGATGTATGTAAATTCCCAGGCTAGCCACCTTGACGGTCGTGCCAACGTTGGGCCGATGTCATTTTCGTTTGTAAGGGGGACGTTGGGCCAACATGCGACATGCGACGTCACCGAGACGTTAAAATGTCCGCCAGCCCAACATCAGCTCGGTGTCTTTTTTTAATGCTGGCCCAACGTCATTTTAGCGATTTCGGCCCAACATCAATTATTGACAATGGCCCCAATGTCAGTTCTAACGTAGGCCCAACATCGATTCCTGACGTTTGAGGAGAACAATCAAGTTTTGACGTCGGTCCGACGTTAAAATGTCCGCCAGCCCAACATTGTCCCAACATTCATTTTGTGGATGTCGGGCAAATGTCAATTTCCGACAATGGCCAACACCGAATCATGGACATAGGAACAGATATTCAAATTCTGATGTGGGCTCGACGTTAAAATGTCCCGCCAGCCCAACATCGTCACTATGTCATTTTTGTGATATTGGGCATAACGTCAATTTCCGTGGACAATGGCCCAACATCAACTCATGGACATTGGACCAACATAACATTATGATGTCGGCTCCTGAGGTTAAAATGTCCGCTAGCCCAACATTTGTCGCGACATCATTCTGTGATGTTGGCCCCCAACGTCAATTTCCGCCAATGGCCCAATATCAAATCCTGAAGTTGGTCCACAATCAAATTCTGGACGTTGGCCCGACATTAAAAATGTCCGCCAGCCCGACATTAGCCCAAACGTTATTTTTTATTGTTGGCCCAACATCAAATTCTTGACGTTTGCCCAACATCAAATCTTGACGTTCGCCCGAACGTTTGATATGTCCACTAACCCAACATTGGCCCAACGTCATTTTCTGATGCTGGAACCAAGATCACAATTTGACAATGGCCCCAATGTCAAATGGCCAACCGTAGGGACCCAACATCAAAAACGTAAAAGAAATGTGAAGGACATGGCATAGATTCCACGTTTTGCTCCATGTACTTTGTTTAACCTTTACACACATTCATAAATCATAATTCTATTTATATCCTATTCCTACACCTATTGCCTAATCCTAACCTATCATCCTATCGTCCTACAAACACAGGTCGCAATCGGTATAATATATATACACCTCTTCTTAGCATGTATGATTTGTAAATGGTTAGTAATTTCAGAGCGTTGAATCTAAATAATCCACCTTCAAATCATATTCATAACACTATTTACATGTGTTATTTATATTCTTATATATCTTTATAAATTATATACAGCAGCAAGGACATGACAAAAGTATATTTTTTAATATAAATGATTCCAAAAATTGAAAATTTACATTTCACTTACTTTTTTGTTTTGTTTTGTAATAGTATTTTATTTTCTCTCAAACAAATTTACAACGTAAATTTACAATACAAATCATTCATATAAGTACAACAAACTAATTGTGTACAGCATTACATATACATATACAATCTGTTCTTATACATATAATGATAATCATAGTGTTTGAGAAAAAAAGAGATCTATAGTAAAACAGAGAAACAATAGCGAACTAACAGAAGAAAGATAAAAAGAAAAAGAAAAAAAAAGGGGGGGGGGGGGAGGCGGTAGTAAGAACTCTGTACATGGTGTCTCTGTGTCATACCCTAGTCAGAGAGTGTGTTCCATTTTCTATAATGAATTTGCAATGTTCCTCTCTGTTCAGCTATCTTTCTTTCTTCCTCTTTATTTTTCAATAATGTATCTTTAATATCTTTTATAGTTGGAGGATAATCTTTCGTTCTACTATTAACAAATATCATACTTTTTATCAACAATATAACATGATTTAATAATTGATCTTTTCCTACATTACTAACCTTGATTCCTACATGGACCCCTTTCCAATCTATATTTATTAATTCTTCTAAATCAAACTCGTTACCGCAGTCTACCCAGATCATTCTTACTTTTTCACAAAAGTAAAACAAATGTTCATATGTTTCCTGCATTTTATGACAAAAAGAGCATAAATTACTATCCCCCATATGAAAAGTAAACATGTGTTTCTTTGTATAAATAAGATTGTATAGTAATTTAAATTGAAATTCCCTTAGTGAACTATTAAGCGTGGATTTTCGGGAGCGTACAAAAATATTTTCATTATCTTTTCCAAAGACATTATATAAGTGTTCTATGTTGCGAACTGCAAAAGACTTCTCTAATCTTAAATTTAACAAATGATCATATATATATTTTGAAGTTATATCACACAATGAATAATCTTTTCCACTCAATCGAAACTCCAAATTCAGTGCAGTATCTTCCATCACATTATAATCTCTACTTAACAATTGTTTCCATATAAATGGTATATTTTCAAAAATCTGTTTCACTATGTCAATTTCTGACCTATCTAATCCTAGTCTCATAAATTCCTTGACAGATTTTATTCTTCCTTTGCTATCGACTATATGATGTATTTTATAAACATTTTTCAAAAATAATGTTTCATTATAATAAATTTGTCCATTAATTCGAATATATCTATTATTAAAAACAATTTGATTCCTGCTTCCAGTTTCTTTTAACAAAAAATCTTTTGAACCTATCCAAGCTTCTAACATTTCCCTGTAAAAACCCGGAAGTGACAAATTCAATAAATCAAATGAAACATTACAAAAGAAAACCAACAAACCTCCTGCTTGTCTAGTCAAGAATTTAAAAACTCTTTTCCATCCCATCATTGATTCCCCCTCAAAAAGTCTCTTAATCCACATTATTCTCTGTGTCCGAATAAATAATTGAAAATCAATCATTTTTAGACCCCCTTTTTCGTAATTCAAAAAAGTAACTTCCCGTTTAATTTTATCTTTTCCATGCCACAAAAAATCAAATGTTAATCTATTCAAATCTTCTATTACACCTTGCGGAATTGGAGTGAGTGAAGATACAAATATTAATTTAGAAATCACAAACGTCTTTATCAATTGAATTTTTCCCATCAGGGTCAAGTCCCGCTGTTTCCACCATATTAATAAATGTTTAATTTTACTTAAAATTTCTTTATAATTCATTCTTTCTCGAACTTCAGGGTCCATAGAAAAATATACACCTAATATTTTAATCATCCCAACTTTTGTACCAAAAGGAGTTACAATTTCTTTTCCATGAAGAGGGCCTAATAACAAAACATATGTTTTGTCTCGATTAATTTGTAATCCCGATATTATAGCAAAAGTTTCAAATTTTTCATTTAATTTTATCAACGAATCTTTATCTTTTACAAAAAGCGTCATATCGTCTGCGTATAATACTTGTTTAATATGTGCATTTCCCAAAATAAACCCTGAAATTTCATTGTCGGTCCTAATCGAGCGTGCTAAAGTTTCTATACATAATATAAATAAATAGGGTGATAAGGGGTCTCCCTGCCTTACCCCTTTCATAATATTAAAATAACCAGTCGATACATTGCCGTTAAATACACAACTCTGAGCGCCCTTGTAGAGTGTACGAACCCATTTACAAAATGAAGTCCCAAAACCAAACGTCTTTAACACATTTTGCAAAAAATCATGAGAAACAGTATCAAAAGCCTTTTTAAAGTCAATGGCTAATAAAAACCCTGGTATATTATTTGTTTTAGTATAGAAAATCATATCGTCTATCAATCTTATAGCCTCACCGATATTTCTCCCTTTTAAATATCCTACCTGATCTATACTAATAAGTTCCCCTAATACTTTTTTAATCCGAACAGACAATATCTTAGCTAAAATTTTGTAATCTACATTTAATAATGATATAGGCCTGTAATTTGTTATTTGTAAGGGGTCTTTATCTTCCTTTTGAATCAATATTATAATAGCTTGTTTTTGTGAAGAAGATAATTCTTCTTTAACAAATGCTTCATTTAAAGCCCTTACCACAATATCACCAATAACAGGCCAAAATAATTCATAAAACTCTACACTAAGACCATCGTTTCCGGGTGACTTATTACCTTTCATTTCTTTTAAAACCGCTATACATTCCCCTTGAGTTATATTACCTTCGCAAATTTCCTTTGATTCTAAACCTAATTTTGGCAAACCTTTAAAAAATAAACTTTCATTAAATAATTCTACATCAACAACAAATTTGGAATATAATCCAGCATAAAACCTTTGTATTTCCCGAATAATAATATCCATATCAAAACTTATTTTTCCTCCATCTACTAATAATTTACTTATAATTGTCTTCTTTTTATTTGCTTCCATTAGTTGCACAAAATATTTAGTATTTTGTTCCCCTCTCTCATAAAATGATGCTCGAGATCGAACTTTCAAACCCTCATTAATATATTCATAACATTTTTTTAACTCCATTCTTTTATTTTCCAACAAATCAACCTTTTCCTTTTCTACCTTTTCTATCAATTCTTTTTCAATTACACTTATATCATTTTCAAGATTTTGAACTTTTTCTTTCCTTTTTCTAGATTTTTCTTTAGAAAATTTCCTAATAAAATTGCTAATTTTCATTTTCAAAAAATCCCAATACACTCTTACATCTTTAATTTCTTTTTCATATATATTTCTTAATCTCCCTATTTCCACTTCCATCTGTCTAATAAATTCCCCATCTCCACATAAACTATTATTGAACTTCCAGTAACTACCTTTACCTTTAATTGAAAAATTAGGCAAATTATAAAATTGTAACTGAACAGCAAAATGATCTGGTGCAATTGATGGTATTATATTACATTTTAAGACAATTTGTTCTAAACTATATGAAATAAAAAAATAATCTAAACGACTTTGGACAAAGGGGTTAATTTGTTTAAACGTATATTGTTTTTTTAAACCATTTTTCCCCCGCCAAATATCTAATAAAGTCCATTTATCCTTATAATTATCAAAGTGTTTAAGAAATATCGACTGTACCTCTTTTTTATTACTTCCCAAATAATCTAAATCAACATTATAAATCATATTAAAATCCCCTCCCATAATTATTGGGTTACCATTACCATTTATTGTATCCAAACTGTTATCAATACTATTCAAAAACTCAATCTGCTCCATTGATTTCCCTCTTACTGGAAAATACGCGTTTATTAATATTAATCTTAATCCCTGAATAATACAGTCTAAAATAATAAATCTCCCTGCATTATCATTGCGCACTTGAAGAACCTGGATATCTAATTTAGAATCTATCAATACCGCCACCCCTCTACTGTGATTTGTCCCATGGCTATAATAAATTGTTCCATCCCACAAAGAACCCCATACATCTTCAACATCATTAGTGCTGTAAGTCTCCTGCAAAAAAGCTACTTCTACTCGTTTATCTCGTAACCAAGATAAAATACCACCCCTTTTTGTTCTTTCCCTTATTCCCTTAACATTCAAGGATACAAAATTACAATTAAACGATATATTATCAAAGTCCGTCATTATATATCAATATCAATACATATAAACTTTATCATCATTTCTATTTAAATATAACCTGAGTAATGAGAAGGGGACACACACTTCTTTAGAGTAACCCTCATAATTCTGACTGTTACCACAAAAATATGAAAAAAGAGGAACTACCGCCATACCCCTTGGAAAAGAAATTAAAAAAGTTAAACAGTCACAAGAATAACAATACATAGAAGAAAAAAGAAGAACAAAACAAATAAATCGAATCGAACCACCAAGTGCGAAAAAAGAATAATAATAAACTACCGTCCGAATGAGCCGCCACCCATCCCCTTCACTACACAAAAATAAGAATAAACAATAGACAAAACACGTCACTACTGAATTTTGCCTTTCTTTAACATCCTTCAGTCTTGACCGAGATCAGACTGCACCAATCTATAGGGGCTTATAATTACGATCGCTTATAATCGATCATGAATTGCCCGATAGCAATACTTTTTTTTCTTTACTTTTGAATTACTAATGTTTGTAATCGATTAAACGAAATTCAATTCATTATAGATTCTCAAAACAAGTTAACAAAAATATTATAAGTACCCAGCTAGCTAACTGACATCGGACCGGTGTCGGCAGGTCGTCGGCAAACAGACGTCGCGCCAACATTTCGCCAACGTCGAATTTAAGTTTGAGGTTTTGGAAATTAAATAAGTCGGAAAATGGTTGTAGTTGAATGTCGTGCCGATGTCATTAAGCTGACGAAAAAATACGTCTCAAATAAAACGTCGCGCTAAAATCGCACCAATGCCGAAACTGATACAATTTTAAGAGCTCGATAGAGTGTTGTAATACTAATGCTGGGCCGATGTCAATAAACCAACATGAATATGACGTTGGGCCAATGTTGTACCGAAGTCGGAATATATCATTTTAAGAGGTATCGGACGGATGTTATATAATTGGACATCAATATGACATCACAAATATGACGTCAAGCCGATATCGCGCCGATGTCCAGAATTGGCAGCAATGACACAAGTCGGGCAAAATAGTCATGAAATCGATGTTCAGCCCGATGTCAATATTCTGACATGAAATATGTCATCTCCAATATGGACGTCGGGATAATTTCGCGCCGATGTTGGAAACTGGGTAGCAATTAAAGAGGGTCGGTTAAATGGTTGTAACATTGATGTCGGTCAAATGTTTTTTTTATTGGACATCCATATGACATCTCAATTATGACGCCAAAGCGATATCCTGCCGATGTCATAAATGGCACCAATGTAACTAATCATTAAATGGATGTTGTGCCGATGTCAATAATTCGACATGAATATGACATCTCAAATATAAAATCGGCCTTCTATAGCCCCCGATGTTGGAACTGGTAGTAATTTAAGAGGTCGGTTAATTTTTAAAACGTTTGTGAAATTTATGTTGGGCCAATGTTATTAAATTAAACATAAAATATGACAACTCAAATACAACTTTGGGCCTATAACCGCCACAGATGTCGAAATTTATAGCAATTTTAAAGGTCGGTGAAAGGTTGTTAAATAGATGTCGGGCGGATGTCATTACTCCTACATAAATATGACATATCTATTAAGACGTCAGTCCGATATTGTGATGATGTTGGATCTGGTAGCAATTTAAAGAGGTCGGTACCATGGTTGTGAAATTGATGTCGGGCCAATGTTTTTAATTGGACCTCAATATGATATCTCAATTATATCGTCACACACCGATACTCTTGGCCGATGTCAGAATTGGCAGCAATAAAACAAGTAGGCAAATGGTCATCAAATCGATGTTGCGCCCATGTCCAATACTGCGACATGAATATAAGAGACCCCAGATTTGATGTCGGTCCGATATTGTGGCCGATGTTAGAACTTGTTAGCAATTTAATAGTTCTGTAAATGGTGTTTAGTTTGATGTCAGCCCGATGTAATTTATTAGACATCTATACTATGACGGCAAACAATATATTCCGTCCAAGACAGAACCTTCAGCAACGGAAAAAGTCGGCAAATGGTTTAAAATTAATGTCCCTGCCATTAAATCCGTCCATAAATATGACATCTAAATATGGCCGTCGGTTCGACAGTGTGCCGATGATAGAGCTCTAGCAAATTAAGAGGTCGTTATAATAAATGGTTGTTAATTTTGATGTCGGGCCGATGTAATTAATTAGACATCTGAAATATGGACGTCCAAACCGTTATCCTGTCGATGTCAAATCCGTTATCAATGGAACAAGTCGGCAAATGGTCATTAAATTAATGTCCGTGCCCATGTCATTAATCCGACATGAAATAAGAGATCTCAAAATATGGGACGTCGGGCTAATATCGCGCCGATTGTTGGAACTGGTAGCAAATTAAGAGGTTGGTTCAAAGATTGTAAAATTGATTGTTGGGATTATGTTATTAAATATACATAAATATGACAGCTCAAATATGACGTTTGGGTCAATGTTGTACCGATGTCGGAACTGGCGACCACTTTGCCGGCTTGTTTCATGCTGCCAGTTTCTGACATCGGCATGATATCGCTATGGCGTCATCATTGAGATGTCATATTCATGTCCTAATCACTGACGTCGCCACAACATCAATTTAATGAACATTTGCCGAGTTGTGTCATTGCTGCAAGTTCTTACATCGGCTTGACATCATATTAAAGAGGTCACATTGATGTCTAATTAATAACATTGGACCGACATTTTACTACCCATTTACCGACCTCGTAAATTGCCATCATTCCGACATCGGCGCTATTAGCACGACGTCACATTGCACATGTCATATTCATGTCGGATTATTGACATCGGCTCAACATCAACTTAATGACTATAAGCCGAGTTGATTCATTGTTGCCCATTCTGACATCGGCAGGATTTCGGTTCGACGTCAGAATTGATATTTCATATTTGTGTCTCCTTAATAACCCGACATCAATTTCACAACCATTTACCGACCCTCTCTAATTGCTACCAGTTCCAACATCGGCGCGAAAATTAGCCCGACGTCATTTATGAGATGTCATTATTCATGTAGGACTATTGACATCGACGCAACATCAATTTTATGACCATTTGTCATATTTATGACGGATTAATGACAGGACATTAATTTTACCATTTGCCGACTTGTTCCGTTGCTGAAGGTTCTGTCTTCGACGGAATATATGTTTGGCCGTCATAGTACAGATGTCTAATACATTACATCGGGCTGACATCAAACTAAACACCATTTACAGAACTCTTAAATTGCTAACAAAGTTCTAACATCGGCACAATATCGGACCGACATCATATTTTGGGGGTCTCATATTTATATCGGAGTAATGACATTAACCCGACACAAATTTTTACAACCTGTTTCCTACCTTCCTATATTGCTACCAGTTCCGATATTCGCGCGATATTAGCCCGACGGCATATTTTGACATGTCATATTCATGTTGGAGTATTGACATTGGTGCAACATTGATTCGATGACCATTTGCCGATTTTTTATTGCTGCTAATTCTGGACATCGGCAGGATATCGGTGTGACGTCCATAATTGAAATGTCATATTGAGGTTTAATTAATAACATTGGGTAATGTCGGAGTGGCGGACATTTTAATGTCGGGCCCTTTGTTGGGTAACTGACATTGGCCAGTGCCAACAATTAATGGTAAGCCAACATCACAAAATGACATTGGGCCAATGTTGGGCCTGGCGGACATTTTTAACGTCGAGCCCACATCAGAATTGTATATATCTCTCCTATGTCAGGATTTCGGTGTTGGGGCCATTGTCGGAAATTGACATTGGCTTTAACATCACAGAATGAATGTTTTGTGACAATGTTTGGCTAGCGGACAGTTTAACCTCGAGCCCACATCATAATGTTTATGTTGGGCCAATGTCCATGAGTTGATGTTGGGCCATTGTCAGAAATTTACGTTCGGCCAATATCACAAAATGACGTGGTTACGATGTTGGGGCTGGCGGACATTTTAACGTCGGGCCAACGTCAGAACTTGATGTTTCTCTTCAACGTCAGGAATCGACGTTGGGCATACGTTTTTATAACTGACATTGGGCCATTGTCAATAATTGATGTTGGGCGAAATCGCAAAAAATGAACGTTGGGTCAGCATTTTAAAAAAAAACCGCCCGCTCTGATGTTGGGGCTGGCGGACATTTTTTTACGTCGCATGTTTAATGTAGACCCAAACGTCCTCTTACAACGAATTTTACATCGGCCCAACGTTTTTGTCACAATGTCAGGTGGCTAACAGGGGTTATTCCGTGTGCTTCATAAGAATTAGGGGGAAAGTGAGTATATAGGTCATTGGGTATAAAAAGTGCCTGATTAACAGACAAATGTCAACTTTTTGTCAAACTTTGAATCCCTCCCAACACGAGTTCGTGATACGTACACCATGCATTCATAATTAGTCCGTCATTTATATTCATATTCGGACTATTGACATTGGCCGCAACATCAGTTTTATGACCATTTTGCCGACTTGTTTCATAAGCTGCCAGAGGCTGACATCGGCAGGATATCGACTATGGCCGTCATCATGGAGATGTCATATTTATGTCCTAATCATTGACCTCAGCACAACATCAAGTTTACAACCATTTACCGACCTCCTAAATTGCTATCAGTTCCAAACATCGGCGCGATATTGGCCCGACGTCCATTCATGAGATGTCATATTCATGTTGGACTATTGACATCAACGCAACATCAATTTTATGACCATTTGCCGAGTTCTTTCATTGCTGAATGTTTCTAACGTCGGGCGGGGGATATCGGCCTGACATCATATTGTAGATATCATATTGATGTCCAATTAATAACATTGTCCCGACCATTACTTTCACAACCCATTCACCGATCTCTTAAATTGATACCAGTTCCAACATCGGCGCGATATTAGCCCGACGTCATTTATGAGATGTCATATTTATGTCAAAACTATTGACATTGGGCACAACATCAATTTTATGACCAATTTGCCGACTTGTTTCATAGCTGCCAGAGGCTGACATCGGCAGGGTATCGCTATGGCGTCATCATTGGAGATGGTCATATTCATGTCTAATCGATTTTTTATTGGGCCATTGGCGGAAATTGACGTTTGGGGCCAACATCACAGAATGATTGTCGTGACAATGTTGGGCAAGCGGATATTTTAAACCTCGAGCCGACATCCATAATGTTATGTTGATCCAATGTCATGAGGATGATTGTTGGGCCATTGTCGGAAATTGACGTTATGCCAATATATCACAACAACAACTTATGACATCGGCACGACGTCAGGTGGCTAGCTGGGTTGTTGCAACTTGTACGCTTATCAGCAGTGGCGCAGTGCATCCCAGCCTCCCCCCCCCCCCCCCCCCCCCCCCAACAACAAAAATATAAATAAATAAATAAATAAAAAATAAATTATTTGCCCAACTTAAGGGCCGGTCATACTTGCGGTAGTGGACGTAGTTGAACGTAGTGGTGGCTAACGTTGTTGATCGTAGTTGAACGAAGTTGAAGGTAGTTGAACGTACTAGCATCCGTATCGTACCGTAGTTGATGCTAACTTGGTATTAACTCGGGGGAGCCGTGATCTTCGATTTAATTTTTGAACATGTTCAAAAGAGCGGTACGTTAAAGGCATCCGTAGTAATATTTACTAAACCGAAGTTTAACGTAGTCTAACGTAGTCTAACGAAGTCTAGCGTAGTCTAACGTACTTCGTTACGTACTTAAATGTACTCTAACGTACTCTAACGTACTCTACCGTGCACAACACCAGCATCGACAGTCTTGATCCAGACATGTTTAAT
Source organism: Echinarachnius parma (assembly GCA_037951105.1). NCBI lineage: Eukaryota > Metazoa > Echinodermata > Echinoidea > Clypeasteroida > Echinarachniidae > Echinarachnius > Echinarachnius parma. The sequence continues at coordinate 15,153 of JBAMJV010012269.1, read as the reverse complement.
TCTTAAAAAAAGACAAATTTCACAGACCTGCTATGTTTGAAAAACAAGCGCAATGGCCGTACCACACCGCCGGTTGGCTGTTATACTCCGTGCGGGGTTGTTATTTACCGTAGTTTGACGTTCTTTAGCGTAGTCCAGCGTAGTGGCTACCGCAGTCGTACCACTCCGTACCTGTCCGTGAGCAAGCTGTACCCACATTAGCGTAGTCTAGCGTAGTTGAATGTACTTAAACGTACTTATCCGTACCCTTCCGTGGCCAACCAACGTACCTTAACGTAGTTCCACGTAGTTTAACCTAGTTTAACCTAGTTTAACGTACTTACACCACGTTTGACCCACATTAAATTACCATACGGATCACTACGTCCATTACCGCAAGTATGACCGGCCCTTTAAGTGGAACATTTGTGTACAAATACCGCGTACCTCTAAATCAGCCCGATAACGCTGCCTGATTGTCATGTATTCATGTAATATACAAAGCTTCTTCCCTGGGCCGGTCATACTTGCGGTAGTGGACGTAGTGATCCGTAAGGTAATTTAATGTGGGTCAGACGTGGTGAAAGTACGTTAAACTAGGTTAAACTACGTTGAACTACGTTAAGGTACGGCTGAATTTGGGTGATGAGCCACAGAGAGGTACGTTGAGGTACGTTGAAGTACGTTAAGGTACGTTGAAGTGCGCTGAAGTATGATAAACTACGCTAGACTACGCTAATGCGGGTACGGCTCGCTCAAAGATAGGTACGGAGCGGTACGTCAGACTACGTTAGAGTACGGTAGACTACGGTAGGCACTACGCTAGACTACATTAGACTACGCTTGAGTGCGCTACAGAACGCCAAACTACGGAATATACGGTAATTTTTAGCAGCTCTGTACGGAGTATAAAAGTCAGCCCGCAGTGTAGTACGGCCATTGTGCGCATGTTTTTCAACCAACACAGTTATATAATAGTTATCTGCTTTCATACTCGAATTCATCATTCTTTTTTTTATTTTTCATCTCTGTTTTTCATCACTATTAATTTTCATCTTTATTTTCATTTGAATTGTTCATCTTGATTTTTTTATTCTTGTATTTTATTTTGGTTCATTTTTATCTTAATTTTTTATCTGTGTTTTTCATGTATATTTATGCTCATCTGTTTTCACATTTTGTTCATCTTTATGCATTATCATCTTCATGTTTCATCTGTTATTTCGTTATCAATTTGTTTTGGCTTTTTGTTTTCTTGAACAACAAACCAAAAATAAACACACATGGCAAATAATAACAATAAATAAAGGTTCTAGGCTCGACTGCCTCATGCTTTAAATCCCCTGGGCCGGTCATACTTGCGGTAGTGGACGTAGTTCAACGTATATGGTGGCTAACGTTGTTGATCGTAGTTGAACGAAGTTGAAGGTAGTTGAACGTACTAGCATCCGTATCGTACCGTAGTTGTCTGTGATGCTAACTTGGTATTAACTCGGGGGAGCTGTGATCATCGATTTAATTTTTGAACATGTTCAAAAGAGCGGTACGTTAAAGGCATCCGTACTAAACCGAAGTTGAACGTAGTCTAACGTAGTCTAACGAAGTCTGGCGTAGTCTAACGTACTTCGTTACGTACTTAAATGTACTCTAGCGTACTCTAACGTACTTTACCGTGCACAAAACCAACATCGATAGTCTTGATCCAGACATGTTTAATACAAACAAATCAGACAAATTTCAAAGACCTGCTATGTTTGAAAAACAAGCGCAATGGCCGTACTACACCACCGGTTGGCTGTTATACTCCGTGCGGAGTTGCTATTTACCGTAGTTTGACGTTCTTTAGCGTAGTCCAGCGTGGTAGTGGCTACTGCAGTCTCTCGTACTCAAGCGTAGTCAGACTACGGTTATTACGTTAGCACGGATGCGTTTAACGTACCGCTCTTTTGAACATGTCCAAAAATTAAATCGAAGATCACGGCTCTACCGAGTTAATGCCAAGTTAGCATCACGGATAACTACGGTACGGTACGGATGACAGTACGTTGAACAACGTTCAACTACGTTCAACTACCTTCAACTACGTTAGCCTCCACTACGTTCAACTACGTCCATTACCGCAAGTATGACCGGCCCATAAGAAAACACATCACCGGAAAACTCATGTTCGTGTCTCTATACGACACTATAAAGATGATCAAAACATCACGCATGGCTGATAGCAGACAATCTGAAATAGCACTGAAAACCCAATTTAAAAAAAATATATCACTTCGGTGATCCCAGGTTTCGAGCAATAAAAGGGTTTCTGGGACGAACACCGAATAAAGGGGTTTCTATAGCTCAGTCGGTAAGAGCGCCGGTCTAGCAATCCAGAGATCTCGGGGTCGAATCCCGCTGGAATCCCATTTTCTTTGTTCTGTTTCAGTCATATTATATTTCTGGTCAGTTTCTCTAAAATTATGTTTGGATTAAAAGATAAACGGCTGAAAATGGGTCATGTCACATTTTATTCATTCTGCTTATGTAGCAGTCACACCGCCAAACCAAATCCAGACCAACACCATACTGAACTTAATTATAAATTTCCGCTTTTTCGGGCACCGACAAGATACTGGACTAGGGCTAGTAGTCACACCAAAATCATTCGGTCTTCTGTCGGTTTCTATTCAACCATTTAACCATCTTAACAAATGAAATGGTCTAGGCCGCGAACAAATTTGACGACGGACAATTTTTCTCGGTCCCGTTTTTGTAAATTAAGCACTCCCCCGTGAAAAATCCTGGCTACGTGCATGAAAGGTAACACTTTTAGTAGTCCATTCCATCAACAAGTTTACAAGAATATGTTTCCAGATTAAAAATATACAATTGGAAAACGCAATACCATTCTAAAGCATGCGTTTATGGTTCGGAATTACGGAGCCTAATTTGTCCAGAGCAAACGAATCGTCCGGGATTCTATTGTCTCCAAACGTACGCGTGAATAGTATTGGCGCACTCGCAAATGTTTGGCCCGTACGGAACCACGAAATAATAGCACGTAAGTGGTGGTAATTAATTGCTTTGTTTATGAATTACACAACACTTTGCAAAATGTTGGGTATCTATTTTTTTGATATCACAAAACGAGACCAAATCATAAAACTATGTGTTGTTCTTTGCCTGGTGGTCCCTTTTAACAAGTTTGAGGTTTTAATCATATCATTTACATACATGAAAAACAAAAGTGGACCTATAATAATAATAATAACTAACATTTATAAAGCGCTTAATACATATGTTTCTAAGCGCTAACAGAACCTTGTGTTACACCAATGTCTACATTTAAATATTCTGATCCGACACCATTTACCATCACATATTGTTTTCTATCAAGTAAATCATTATGGAACCTCTGTAAAGGGATACATCTAAGTCCATATAAATTTAATTCTTTAAAAAATGGTGTTAAATGCCTTGGTTATATCCATAAAAACGGGTGCGGTTCGTTATTCCGAAGGTTCGTTATTCCGAAGGTTCGTTATTCCGAAGGTTCGTTATTCCGAACGCGCAAATTTCCTATACCCGAGTGTTCGTTAATCCGAAAATGAAATAGGGTTCGTTAATCCGAACATTTGTTGCATTATTCCGAAGGTTCGTTATTCCGAAGGTTCGTTATTCCGAAGGTCCGTTATTCCGAAGGTTCGTTATTCCGAAGGTTCGTTATTCCGAAGGTTCGCTATTCCTAAAATGAAATCGAGTTCGTTATTCCGAAGGTTCGTTATTCCGAAGGTCCGTTATTCCGAAGGTTCGTTATTCCGAAGGTTCGCTATTCCTAAAATGAAATCGGGTTCGTTAATCCGAAAATGAATTTGGGTTTGTTATAATGCTATAATTTCATATAAAGAGATAAAAATTAATAAACTTAAATGTTTGATTGGTCTGGCCAAGGGAGGGAAAGGGGGAGGGGTATGCTTAATGCAGGCTGTAAATTGAATAAACAAAACACAAACTATAGTATTATAACAAGCCCGACTTAATTTTCGGAATAACGAACCCGATTTTATTTTCGGATCAACGAACCTTCGGAATAACGAACCTTCGGAATAACGAACCTTCGGAATAACGAACCCCATTTTATTTTCGGATCAACGAACCTTCGGAATAACGAACCTTCGGAATAACGAACCTTAGGAATAACGAACCTTCGGAATAACGAACCTTCGGAATAACGAACCTTCGGAATAACGAACCTTCGGAATAACGAACCTTCGGAATAACTGAACCTTCGGAATAACGAACCTTCGGAATAACGGACTGTAACCATAAAAACAACACAGCAAAAATTTTCTTTTTCCATGTGATATAAGATATGATTCGAGAAATTAATTATAATCAGTGATGTAGAATAATTTTTTCGAAATCCTGATTGTTTTGGAATTGAAACATTATTTTTTTACAAGAAATTATACAATCTATCATATATTAATCTTTCTAACAATTGTTAAAATATTGAAAGAAGCGCAACAGGTTTATTGTATTCAATATTTTCTGGATTATCTTTGGCAATCTTTAATTTTTAGGTACAATGCCAGAGCTTAATGAATTATCTTAAATATCACATTATGTTTGTACAAACAAATGTATACATTCTTAATGCAGGTCTCATCAAAAATGAAGATGGGTTTCGATGCGAAAAATAATCAGTGAATAAACTACTTGAGTTTGAAATTGATTACAAGAGATTCTTCCCTACATTAACAGAGTATGAATGAAACTGTTTTGCATTCTTCGACCAGTGACTTTTTTCATTTGGAGGATTAAAGGGAGGAACATTGCTTATTAAGCTACGCCTGCTATTATTCTTCCTTCTCAATCATTAATGATTATTCTTTGCAATTATTTAATTATAAGCTGTATGTATTAGTTCACTTTTCGTTTGCATGTATATATTGTACTTAATTTAAGATTACCATGAAACCTATTTTTTGGAAGAGCCTTATGCCCTTTTATTTCCAAGAATATCATTCATTTGACCACAGGTTTTTTCATATCACCTTGTAATGCAACTAAATGTTTTTTATGATATTCACTTTTAGAAAAAACGTATAATATTTGTGAGTGATTTTTTAATATTTGTTATACTTTTTTTCATTTTGAATACTTTGAATTTACAAACTTTTGTATACAATATATATATATATATATTGCGTTTTATAGACTGAGATATAGCTTTAGTTATCCATGGATTCTTAATCATAAACCCTTTCTGCTTTTGAACATTTTGAAGAGGAAACATTTATCGTATATCAATAAACTTTATACAAAACATATAATAACTTTGCTTATCAAATGCCTAAATAACTGTTAATCAGTAATTAAACTTGTTGTAACTGTTTCTTTTTTGTTGTTTTTATACAATAATTAACCATACGTTTTGAAATACTAAATATTGGAAAGTGGTAGAAAGATCATCATAAATAATTCCGGAGTGAGTATCTTTTTATTGTATTAGTATAAATGTTATATGTCAAGGAAGCTCTATTTGGTGAAATTCGAGTTGGTTTGTCTATCAAAGAATAAATACTAAATTAATATATTATGTCTAAAAAATAATTTAAAAGTCTTTTTTTCACGTTCCAATATTTGAAGTACTACAGTCATTGTTCCGGTAATGCATGTAATTTCAGTATTAGGTGGTTAATAAGTACATGCTACGATCATTGATTTATTATTTCCCTTAATATCTACACAAGTAATTTCATATTTATTGGTGAAACAAGAATAATTACGCAAAACATATTGCAGTTCATCGTTTATATACAATGCAACACAACCACCAATCTTTTCTGGTTGACATAAATGAACAAGTGACTAATTAAGGACATTGTATAATGTTTACATTTGTATTTGAGTTAAACCAGGTTTCAGATATTACCATCATGTCAAAATTATACCCTAGGGATGAGATTAAATCTTTGATTTTATCAAAATCTTTAGGAAGACTTTTTGCATAATATTAGTGAAGTAATGAAAAGTGCTGTGAGTCATAGCTATTATATTTCGCTGAACATATATTGACATAAATCATTCAAATCAAAATTATCTTGTACACTAAAAGGGTCTTCATGATTCTCAAGTTCAATTAGTTTAAAGGTAGTGTTGAGTATTGGTATTTCCCGAAGTGCCCCACGATATTTGTGTTGTGAGATAATGAAAACTGACTGTCAAATTCGAAAGAACATACGATTTCAATGACAGAATAAACTTTTTTTGATCCAAATCGATTCAGAAACGGCTGAAAAATCCATAAATATATTTGTATTAAAAATATTCTTCACCGGCAATCACCGGGCGATATTTATACTTTTTAGAAAAATTTCAAAAAATGCTCGAAGACTACTTTGAAAAAAAATCAGAATAGGTTTTTAAAAAGTCGTTGATGATATCTCTATTGAATCATTATTTTAACAAAACATTAAATGCACAATTTTGTATGAAAAAGGGATAAAAGCAATGATTTTTTTAAATAGCGCCCTCTTGAGTTGTAACGGCTCTTTTTTTTACTGATAACAGGGGTTTTACTTAGTCGTTTGTAATTGTGTATACTTTTCGAGCATAGTGAAGTTATAACTATTACCTTGTACCGTAATGGTGCCGGTTTTGGTTACTAAAGTTAAGTTTGACCAATACTCAACTATCCCTTTAATTTTACTTATAGTGAGTGGATTTATTTTCAAAGATTTATTTGCTTAGTCAAATTAAAATTACAATATACTGTCAAATAAAACTCTTCGTCATCTATCATATGATTAAAAGGTAGCAAATGTGAAACACAGTTTAAACATGACTGAGTGGAAGAGAAATAATTTCAATTCACACATACACACATAATCTTACACTGCTATACAGATAACCGAAGCAAATCAACACACAATTCAAATTTAGAAAATTATTGAGATAAAACAAAGAAACAGAATAATGGTAGCAGCCTGGTTAGCCTTTGATTAGAAAAAATACAGAATAATGATACAATGTATGCTTGAGGCATCCTAACGATGGTTATGATTATATGTGTCCCAAGTTCAAGATACATGTAGTTCAGATTTTGGTGTTGATAGTCTGAGTATTCATCAATTGTCTAAGTCATGGCTACTCCTGATCACCCTTTTGATGGTTTTACCTCCACTAGCATGAATCAGAGCAAAGATCCTGCCATCTGAAGACCATGATGTCACAACTTTTCTGGTCTCTCTTATTTTGCCAGCAGGACCTGATTTCTTTGAGGCAGATCCTCCACGAATCCTCTCAAATATGAGAATAGCTGCAGTTGTAGTTAAATTTGTACGCCTACTCACATGCAAATATGTTCAGAGAAATGTCCCACCTGACTGCGGGGACCCCAAAATCGCTTTTAATAGAAAATTAATGCCATGAATACAATTATAACTAGATTTTGAATTCGTCATACTTTGACAAATTAAAGTGATACGTACTGAAAATACGATATGATTATATTGCCTTTTCAACAGGAAATTTGATGATTTCAATTAATTTGTGTATGGAAAGCTCTTAAAAATACCAAAATGACTGTAAAATGGCTCTGTACCTGACGTCTTATTTCAACCATATCACACCTTTTCTTTGGCCGATTTTGGCCCGGTTTTCAGTATGTTAAAGCTGAGTTTCCGCTACACAATTTTTTTGTTTTTTTTCGATTAGAGCACGAAAACAGGTCGTTATTAAAGGTTGAATTTTGTTTTTACTTTATCGTGCAATATGATGACTTTAAAAAATGTGATTGGCCAATGTTAGGTATGTAATAATATGTGGAGCTCATACTCTTTTAGAATATGAAAAAAATATTTGGATATATCTATGTATCAAAGAAGTTATGACCGATAAGAGAAGGGCATGTTTTACTCGATTTAGCCAATTTTCGTACTCGCGCGCGATTTCAACTTTTACCGTCAATATGATGACTTTATAATATTTACTCGGCATTAATGAGGTATGAATTCGTATCTGCAACTCATAATCTATCCGAATATTAAAAGAGAATTGGGTGTTTGTTGACCTTTCCAAAAGTTATGACCGAATGAAATAAGGATGTTTTTACCATATTTTGCCAATTTGCGTGCGCGCGTTATTTTGACTTTGACGCCATCATCACGTGAAGATTCATGACAATTAATTCATTTTTTTCTTGAGATATGCGACGAACAAAATTGGGAAGAATAATATATAAATAAAACTAAATAAAAATGTTGACGAAATCAATAAGTGATACGTATGATATACGTATCACTTAAATATACATACAATGTAATATTGTCTACACAAAATAAACCACAAGTTCGTATGTTACTTTTTGGCTATACTACATTTTGCTCACCTTTTTATTCTTATTATCATCTTATCATAATAAACATCGTCTCCATGTGATGAACTTGAGAAAGTTCACAAAAAGATTATCCCATGGGCATGGGATCACGAAAATATAATTACTATCATACATTTGTAATGTCTATGAGTGCCATGCATAATTTCTAAAATATCACCATTTTGCTTGTTCATTTTGCATTATTTAGTACTATAAATGATTAAATCTAGAGCATCAAACATGATGGGAGCTAATCAGATATATTGTAATATTATTGTTTGTATGAATATTTATTTTATTATATCCCCTTATGTCATAACATATTTTGCAGATGGGTTGGATAACGGAATAATTATATTCTTCTTCGAATTATACGTTAAAGTACCTGAGCGAAGGTTTAAAAATGCTTGTTACCTAAATAATTTTGGCATCCTCGCAAAGGAAATGTTACATTCTTCCTAATAATTCATATATATTTTGTCAAAAATTGTCACAGAATTGATTAATCTGCAATCTAAAGTGATGAAATTTCGACCCGTTATTCGCCCTTGGTCAGCCCGCTGTGTGGGGGTACGATTAATGACGTCACATGTGTGAAGAGCGCATGAGAGCGATCCCAAGCCCGTGTGCTTTGTGTACTGTAGGTGTGCTCCCAAGCCCGTGGGCTTTGTGTACTGTAGGTGCATACCACCCGAACGCTAAGTAGGCCTATTCTCATCACAATGCCTGATCTTCAAGAGGAACTGCTACTAAATGTAGACATCAAAGTTGATGTAAACAGCTCTACAAAATATAATGTCATTGGTATAGTGATAGTGATGATGATGATGATGATGATGATGATGATGATGATTTTGATTATGATGATGGGGATGTAGGAGGGATAGAATGAAGAGGACGAGACGGAAAATACCATGAATTAATTCATCAGTAAAGTCAGTAAAAACACTTCTACTACTAGTACTATTTAATTGCGAATATTAATTACATATGCACCGTTATTTGAACTGCATGACATCATAAAATGCAAAGGTGTGCTCAAGATTCACTGTCATGTCTATATACATAACCTGAACAATAGTCACCAACAATATTCACTCTGCGCTAGCTGCCAGGCTAACATATGTTTACGAAAACATCTCGGGGAAATTACACGACATAGAAGGGTAGACAAATCTATTTGCATGATTCAAGTATAATGGAATATTCTTTATACACAATAATAAAATGTAATTAGCTGTTTTCGAGAGATTTGTATTCCACTTCCATCATCAGCTGGCGTAAGTTCGTGTCATGTGAAGTCTGTATTATAAACCCTCACAAAAAGTTCCGCAATTCAAGTTTGAGCGTTCATATCTCCCTTATTACTGTATTACCGTTCATAAATGTGTTACCATTGGAAAGCTTGTATTCTCCCCTTCACAATAATATGACATTTTTAATCATGGAATGTGCATTAAAAAGTCAAAAGTGAAATCTTGCAAAAAGCATTAATATGGTCAAACATAATGATAATTTCTCAATCAGTCAATAAAACACACTACATCTTCCTAGCAACATACACAATCGTTATTGCACCACCTCAAAATAATAAAGGTATATTTCATCCTTTAAAAAATGATAAAACGCCATTGACATTCACGCATGACCGACTGAACATTATTCATAACACCGTTCTCACAACAAAAGGAGGGTACACTGTTGTTTTATCAATGCATTTTGCAACATTTTACTTTTGACTTTGCCCCATATTCGGGTGTCATGCGCATTTCATGATAACATATCCATGGCAAATGTCATATCAGTTTAAAGTGGGGAATACAAGCCTTCCAATCATACCAAACTCATGAACGGTAATAAAGTAACATGAGAGATATAAACGCTCAAACTTGAATTGCGGAACTTCTTGTGAGGGTTTTAATACACAGTTGTATACGTCTCGCTCTACGCTCTAGGCGGGGGACTCGCACGTGTGACGTCATTAATCCGTACTCGGTAATTCCCGTTTCAAGCCATATAGAAGTTCTGAGAAGGGTCTTGGAAACACGCTTCTTATCGCGTTTCATTGATAGTTCAAGACTTAAGAGCAGATGAGTTGTGTTCTGGTTGGTATAAGCTTCCCGTACATGTATAATTTGTCTATTTTGTGATATTTTGTGATATTTCTTCGCTTAGCTACTTTAACAACTACCACAATGCATGAACCAGTCCGAAGTAATATTAGCTCATTTTACTCCCTCCCAATTATAGAAACGTCCTGGGTATTGCTTGCAGCGTTCATCATTACACTGTCTGTCGCCTGTCTCGTTTTCTTTCTCAAGAAGATCAAAAGTGGTACAGGTAAGTTTATTAATCGAATTAGATAATTATATGGTGCAAATTAATCTAGGACTGCATGTGTTTTTAAAAATATTAGTGAATGTGCAGACCTTAAAGGGATCTAGTAACTCTGTTGACATGTGCAAAAAGTGATAAATGGTTGATACAATGTATTTCTCTGTTATCTGATATGTCCAAGTGTATTGTGTGAGAATTTCAAGTCAAATGGACGTTATATGGCTGAGTAATGAGCAAAAATGCAAAGTGATGTTTACAAACTCATTGCACTCACTTTGTACACGGTTTTCGCGATCTGTTGGATTATTTAACATCTGAACACTTCAATCATAAATATCTTTTTAACGAAAGGGACATTTGAAAAAATAAACCTGTCCCATGATTTGAGTGTTAATACGATTACAACAAGGTATGAAGGATCCACTAAAATTCCAATTGTATTTTGAGGATTTGGACAATGTTACTAAGTCCCTTTAAGACTCAGTCAGTCATATTATCAATAGATTGAGCACGAGAATCATGATAATTTGTAACGTTTTTAACACATTTAAACGTTGATAAATATTTTAATTCATAGGGCCAGGCTATTTCTAGATCTTTGTTTCCTGATTGTCGGGTTTGGGGACAATATACCGCCTTCCCCTTTCAGATCTTGGCCATGACATTTACATTGCTACAGTAATTTTTTAATCAGCCCATTTACATAGTTATGTAATTTTATTTAATTAAGGTTAATATTTTGGCTCATCACTTATTATATTTTTGACAATTCACTAACTTTATTTTGTTGATCTATACAGTTATAGTCGTGTAGACGGTCCATTGGGTCGTGTACAAGACCTGGAAAAGTTCTTTAGTCCAATGTTTTTTTATTGATACATATTCTAGAAGGGTTAAGGAAAATGTTCAGCTTTGTTGCCACCTTGGCAACATTGGGCAACTTTTTTTATAAGCATTTTAAAATTAATTAGCTAATTTGCATATTTGTGAAATAAGGTCAGGGGTCATTGTCTATCTAGGAATAGTACAATATTGATAAAAACAAGTATTTTTATATATTTTGGGGCAAGGATTCCATTTTTGGTGCTCGTTTGTAAGTGCCATATTGGGAACACCTTGAAATCCAAGATGGCTGCCCCTAATTTGCATATTTATGAATATTATTGATTTTCAGTGGCTACAGCCCTTAATAAGTAATAATTCCAGATCATTATTTGTCAGTTATGTTCTTAGTATGTATTCAAGATATCAAAGATTAGTTGCCATCATGGCAACCTCTAGGAATGCATATTATTTGCATAATTAGGTATCTTACCTAATTTGCATATTCTCCCACATCGAGTATATTGGGAACCCGGAAAGTAAAAAAAACAAGTGATACCACTTTTCCAAGGTTTTGGGGGGCAACAGATCCATTTTTTATACTTATTTCCCTGTATCACCATGGCAACTATTTTAAATCCAAGATGGCTGCTCCCCAAATTACACATGTTATGATACACGACTATATTCTTTCGGTTATATTAGATCAATATTTAATGTTTGGACTTTTAATTATTGGAAATAGGAACTAGAATACTTGAATCACAATGTAGTTGTTTGCTTACAGCAAAAAAAATCATACTTTTATAAAAAATAAATGCCATTAAAGTGGCAAATAGCATATTTGCTTTAAAATGACAAAGGCGGCCATCTTGGATTTATGTGGGTTGCCAAGGTGATACGTGAAATTAAGTGTCATGAATGGATTGTTTGCCCCCTAAAACCTTGGAAAAGTGGTATTACTTGTCATTTTTACTTTCCGGGTTCCCAATATACTCGATTTTGGGGAATATGCAAATTAGGTAAAATACCTAATTATGCTAATTTTATGCATTGCTAGGTTGCCGAGGTGGCAACCAAGCTAAACTATCTTTATCACACCTTGACTGAGGAAAATAATCTGTAATTATGGCTAATTAGAAGCTGTCGCCACTGAAAATCAATAATATTCATAAATAAGCAAATTAGGGGCAGCCATCTTGCATTCAGGGTGTTGCCTATATGGCACTTACAAACGAGCAGTGGAAATGGAATCCTTGCCCCAAAATACCCTAGAATTCTTGTTTTTATCAATATTGTAATATTCCTAGATAGAAAATGACCCCTGACCTTATTTCACAAATATGCAAATTAGCTAATTAACTTTAAAATGCTTATAAAAAAAAGTTGCCCAATGTTGCCAAGGTGGCAACAAAGCTGAAATGTCTTCTTAACCTTGCTAGAATATGAATCAATAACAAAACGTTGGACTAAAGAACGTGTCCAGGTCCTAGAAAAATATACACGACTATTATGATAATGTAACAAAGTAGCATTTGAAAGAGCCTCCTACATTATTTACGTTGCTTACTGCTTTGGTATTTTGTTTGTTTTATTTGTGCCCTACCGGGAAGAACACAGTGTTAAAACATTGTGTTACACAGTGTAGACCACAATTGAATTCGAGCGTTTTCACAGTGTGAGCCAACTCTTAGTCTTACACATTATATATCTCAACAACTTGATAATGGTCAATATTGTATTGGTTTATTTATGGACCTGTCCAAGGCATTCGATACCATCGACCACCACATCCTGCTAAATAAATTACAATCATATGGAATTCGAGGATTACCCTTAAAGTGGTTCGAAAGTTATCTATCAAATAGAAAACAGTATGTGATGGTCGATGGTATCGCGTCAACCCAATTAAATGTCACTTATGGAATTCCCCAAGGTTCTGTACTGGGCCCCCTCCTGTTCCTATTATACATTAATGATATTATTTCATGTTCATCTCTTTTGCAGTTTTCATTATTTGCAGATGATACTGCAGCACTTGTTTCTGGAACCGACATTGATGCGTTAATACAAATTGTTAATTTTGAAATACAAAAATTGAATGTATGGTTTCAAAGCAATAAACTAAGTCTAAACTTTAAGAAAACAAAATATATAATTTTTCATTCTAGGAACAGGAGGGTCCCAAATACTGAGGATATACATATTGAAGAAAATGTTTTGGAAAGGGTTCCTAACATATCGTTTCTTGGAGTTATTATGGATGAATGTATGAATTGGAATGCTCATATATCAAGTATTAAAACAAAAATTGCAAGAAGTATTGGGATTATATCAAGATTTAAAGATTTCTTGCCTGAGAAAACACTACTTACTTTGTATAATACACTTGTTTATCCTCACTTATTGTATTGTAATTTAGCATGGGGAAATACTTATCGAACCAAATTGTATCCATTATATTTGTTGCAAAAACGAGCAATTCGAATTATTACTCACTTCGACTTTTCAAGCACATACTAAACCCTTATTTACTAGATTAAAATGCTTGAACTTATATGATCTTATTTTGTTAGATACTTGGGTCCTCATGTTTAAATGTATGAATAATTTAGCTCCTTGTTCATTTAGTGCTATTTTTACAAAAACGGCAAACGTACATACTTATAATACACGCCAAAGCCAACACCTGTACCAACCTCTTGCTCGCACTACTGTTTTACTCAATTCATTTTATTTTAAAGGTATAATAGAATGGAATAGCCTAGACCCTGACATTAAACTTAGTTCAACCTTATCAAAGTTTAAAAAATTAAGTAAACACAAGTTGCTCACTAGATTCACCCAAAATTATAATTACTCATTTGAAAGTATAATTACATTGTTTTTTAAGTAATGTTAAATTGAGTTAGCTTTGTAAGTATAATTATATGCGAAGTGTCCATATTTGTTATAATGTTCTTATCTTGTATATTATTGTGCATTTGTGTTCCATTTCTATTCCTTATACTTCACTCTTCTTCTCCTTAACCCCTTTACTCCTTCCGTTATCTTTTGCTTTATTTCAATCCTTAATCTTTTTCCTCTATTTTTGGTGTGTATGCGATGTATTAGTTGTTTTTGCCTTATGCTTAATTAGTAATTATTTGTAAAAATTGTATTTAGTTAATTAGTTGATTATGTTCTTAAGGTGCCCCGCTCACAAGCTTTGCTTTCAAGGGGTATCTCAACCATTATTGTTAATATTCTTGTATTTTACAATGTATATATTTTGATATTTGGTTGAAATAAATAAATGAAAAAAAAAATAGTGGCGACACCAAGGGCGTCGATTTCTTCTCATGGTTGGGGGGATGACCAGGGGGGTTTGACCCAATGACGATGCGGAGCATCGTCCACGAGCCGCGTAGCGGCGAGGCGATTTTTTTTGTGGCTATTTTGCTAAGGGGGGGGGGTTTGACCCAATGACGATGCGGAGCATCATCCACGAGCCGCGTAGCGGCGAGGCGATTTTTTTGTGTGGCTATTTTGCTAAGGGGGGGTGGGGGGGGGGGGGGGTTGACCCAATGACGATACGGATACTGTGTGGGTCTGGGCACGATGATGGCGTTTTTCCATGCACATCATACTTTCACTTGGCAGCCCAAGGG